>JACEFZ010011488.1:0-105777 GCA_014155875.1 Cepaea nemoralis
CCACCCACACCTCGTTTTCTTAAGAAAACAAACACAACAACTAGTTACTGGAGGTCAACATGGCTGAATGGTTAAGAGCGATGTTCTTAAACATCCGATTGCTGATGCCGAGGTAGCTTGTTCAACTCCTACACGGGACAGTTGGGTTAAAATGTTAACTTCTCGTCCTTAACTTGGGACTAATTTACAAGTGCCTCTGAAGTCGGAGTAGGTTAACCGGATGGCGAGGGATACTGGTAATATGGGTAGCTAATCCACACGCTAGTATCAGTCCAGTGCACCAGTCGTAATAGCACGTATATGGGCTATGCTTGAGTTAAAAACGAACGACCGAAGACGAAAAGAAGACTATTTTACTTACACAATAACAGTTTAATACACACAAACACACGCGCACACACACACACATACATACACACACATCCAGCTGGACTAGTGCACTGACTGACCTATCTGACACCTGGCCCTGGTCAGTGTGCAAGCAACTGCCACTGTGACCTCTGGGTATCTAAGTATCTAGCC
The DNA here is from genome assembly GCA_014155875.1 of Cepaea nemoralis. Classification (NCBI taxonomy): domain Eukaryota; kingdom Metazoa; phylum Mollusca; class Gastropoda; order Stylommatophora; family Helicidae; genus Cepaea; species Cepaea nemoralis. The sequence goes on from JACEFZ010011488.1 coordinate 523, forward strand.
GTGTGTATTGGATACGAGGACTGGACACACTAACCGATATCATCGAGTGGGTGCATGCTTCGCTGATCATAGTGTGTTACGTGGGGAGTCATGACCAGCTACGCCCGGCACTTGTGTTGTTACAGTGAAGTCCCCTGTCAGATTTATACGTATCTGTTCAGGAATCATATTTTCCCATGTGTCTGTCTCTCCTAGCCACTTAACTATTTCTCTATATGCTCGATCTCTTCTGCTGCCCTCAATTGTCCCTATATACATACTTCATGGTTCTTAGATTTAAGAATCGACATAATATCACTCCGGACAAACCCACGGATGTTCGACTCCCTCAGCCAATGTTGCAGAGTGTAGCAGATGCTGGTTGTTCCAGTAACACACTGGTTTAACACGTCGCAGTCAACCCGACACAATCGATTACGCACCACATGTATACACAATTTAAGACTGGCAAATCGATCAAGAGCACGTGTCGATTAACGCCCCAGACGGCAGAATGTGTGCTCAAAAGACAGCCCCGGATCTGGCATATCAAGGCAAAACTTTTGGTCTAGAGAAACAGTGAAAGGTAAACTGTACGGACCACTGGGTGAACTAAAACATGCAACGACAGTTATACAAGAGACATCTATAGAAGAGAGATATTTACAAATTATTTCAAGTGAACGACATAATAAGAAGAAGAAATGGACAATACCCACCTCCACCCATCACACCCTCATTACCCCTCCGTGCTGTAACCACACTTAAATTCTGTCTCGGGCATTCTTACACATTGCTTCCCCTCTTGTCTCTACAACTACAGTTAGCAAGCTATTCGACTATGGTATTAAATTAGTTGCAATCTGTTATTGTAATGTTTGACACCTGTGTACCTTCTTTTCACTGCTTACACATGCTAGTTCTGCGGTTATCATGTCCGTATTTTTGCTTTGGTGACATGTAGTCAGGTGCTTACTTTCCTTTCTTCTTTATATTGTGAGTTTATTAGGAAGTAGTTTATTATTTGGTTCATAACATAGTGACGGTGACCTGGTTGAAGGTGTGTTTGTGTCAGTCCACTCTTGCCCTAATCGACTGCTGTAACATATCCGATGGCATCTTCCGCCTGTTCCATCTATGACCTTCCTCTCTATTCGACTTTGAGATCATGCAGGTTGTCATGGATTAGCTGTTTGTCGTCACTCGAGACTGGGAAGTAAGCTTGGCCCTGTCTACTGCAAGTCTAGACACCACCAGTGTAAAACTAAGTATATATTTCATTTCTGATAGCGGTTGCCATGTGCACAACCTCAGACAGCTCGCATTTCTGCATTCTTTATCCGTTCATATCTTCACAACGTGAAGCAAGTATCGTTACAACATGCAAGCCATAATCAATTACAGACAAGACTAGATAGGTGAACTATAAGGACAGTAGTTTCTGTTCCATGTGAGTAGCCACCATGGTCTTCAGCACTGCTAGGCCACGTTTGCATTGAATATATCTGCCCGACGTGACACTGACATGTAGAGTGTAGAGCAAACACATGTTAGAGTGTGTCGTTGTCGGGAGGTGGGGAGATTATAAAGTTAGTCTAAGTATGTTTCAGCACGCTTTTAATAAACTTAGATGCTTTTTATGTTAGTATATAAGCGCGCATTTCGGCCTTGTCTAGGATTCGGTTATATTCCAGCATTTGTATGTCCTATTTGGACAGTTAGAGGATTGCTTTGCTGATACGGCAGCTTCTACAGCTTGTCTTGTCCCAGACGTATTGGTGTTATCTTTCCTCTGGAGTAAACTAGGCATGCCGAGAGAGGGATCATGCTGTATGGGCAACACATGGTCTCTAAATGCAGTCCAGTTTGTGTGCTATGGAGAGGTAGAACTCCATTTGACAATATATCGTCTGTCAAGACGGCAAGGTGCGTGTCATGTCCTATTCTGACTTTGTACGTCATATTATACCATTCATTCATTCATTCATTCATTCATTCATTCATTCATTCAGTAGCATGTCCCTCGCAGAACCTCGCTCCCATAACAATTGTCCGAAAAACATCTCGGTCATAAGCAGGATGTCCCGCGTCCGATAGACCCATCTGAAGATCATCCACCACATCCTACAACCATCTTCTCTTTGGCCTTCCTCTTCCTCTCTTCCTTGCATATACCCCTCCATGACTGTTCTCTCCAAACTTTCATGACGTTTCAAGTGACCAATATATTTCCATTGTCTTTGTTTCATCGTCTTTAGTAGCCAATCTTCTTCAATATTCAGATCTTGTCGCATGGATTCATTTGTTCTTTTCTGTATCCAAGATATTCTTAGAACCCGTCCATAACATTTATATTCAAAGGCATTTATGCGTTGTTCAGCTTGTTTAGTAAGTGTCCAGGCCTCACAGGCGTATGTTTCAATTGGAAAGATGCATGCTCTTTAAAATCTAATTTGTGTAGTTCTATCTGTCCCCTTCCACAATTTATTCAGTTGTTTTAGTTTTTGAAGAGCAAACAGCTATTCGTCTTTTAATTTTCTTCATTGTGTCACCATTGTTGGTATTTAATGACCCAAGATATTATAATATAAATTGTCCACCACCTCCAATTTTTTCTCATCTCATTTCATCATGTTCCTCTTGTACCTTGCGGTGTCGAGGTGAAGTATAAACAGCGCTTCTACACAGATGGGTCAGCACAAAATGCTGTTGGAAATGGAGGAGCGGGAGTGTACATAGAATACATAAATAATACTAGGGACACGGCCAGAGTACCGACAGGAAAGTACTGCCATAACTACGATGCTGAAATTGAGGCAATCAAGATAGCAACAGAGAAATTACTAAATACCAGCAATGGTACACAACCTGTGGTGCTATTGACAGATGCAAAATCAGTACTCGAGGCGCTCCTGTCTGGGAAATTGCCAGTACTAAGGACACTACTTTCTGAACTTAGCAGTCAGCATAAGGTCACCATACAGTGGATACCATCCCACTGTGGAGTACCCGGGAACGACAGAGCTGATCAATTGGCTAAGGAAGGAGCCAAAGAAGAACAGCCTGATGTGCCTGTAACATACGACCAAAAGAAAAGAATGATCAAATCAGTCAGAAAGCCACCAAAACCTGCTCAAGATGACTACCACGTTATGGATAGACCAGAACAAGTCATTATTCTGCGCCTCAGAACAGGGCACAATAGATTACGCAACCACATGTATACAAAATTCAAGATTGGTGAAACAGCCATGTGTACATGTGGATTGGCGTCGCAGACAGCAGAGCACATACCCCAAGACTGCCCAAAATATAACATATCTAGGCAAACCTTCTGGCCTAGAGAGACGACAGTGGAAGATAAACTCTATGGACCGCTGTGTGAACTGAAAAAGACAGTTCAATTCATACAAGAGACAGCACTGCAGTTATAGACATATTTCAAGCGAACGAAAGAAGAAGAAGAATAAACAGCGGGAAAGTGCCCGCTGATGGGCTTCTTGTATCGATATTCCCATGGACTCTGCTATCCCCTCCGTCCATCGTTTACGTGGTCGGCCTCTTCCGCTGCTTCCATCTGGTCTGTACATCATTGCTTGTTGTGGTATACTGTTAGTAACCTACTTGCATGGCCAAACCATTTGACTTGCTGCCTTCTAATAAAATCTGGTGCTGCTATAACACCAACTTTAGTCCTGATTTCTTCATTTCTGATCTTATCTCTTCTTGATACATTAAGTAATCTTCTCAGGAATCTAATTTCTGTTGTGATTTTCCCCCTCTTTTTCTGTAATTGTCCAGGTTTAGCATTGGTAGCATAGAGTTGGTAGGACGATTGTGTTATAAAGTGCTTTCTTAGTAGCTATGGATACATGTTTGTTCTTTAGTCTTGGTGTCATTTGTCTAATGAGTTGGTTTGCCATATTGCAACTATTTGGACCCGTCTACTGATTTGCCATTTGATATTATACTTCATAGGTACTTGAAACTCTTTACTTGTTTCAGGGGGTGTTCGTTAAGTGAATTGTTGTTTGTTTTTTTCTTCTTTAGTTGTAGTCATTACCTCTGTTTTACTTGTGCTAATTTTCATATTATGTTCCCTACACATATCGTTTACACTATTCATGTGGTCTTGTAATTCATCTTCTGATTTTGCTATTAATGCTTGGTCGTCCGCCAACAGTTCTCTAATGGTGTAATTTGCAGATGGTTCTTCTTCTGTTTTCTTGTCATGCGGTGTTCTTGCAGTCTCTGTTTGGCTGGTTTCTTTACATATGTCGTCTATATAGGTTTCTCCATAATAGTTTTTTCTGTGTGCATTATCATTGTGTTTGCTACGTTAAATATAGGTTATGACTTTCGCTATTATTTTGGATTGAGGTTATAAGTTGTTCTATACCATTCTGTGATGTGGATAGCAATACTATATCATCAGTATACCGAATCTCTGGTATGTCATGACCACCGATACTTAAGGCATCATACTGCTCCAGTGTCTATATAATTTCTGACATTTCTCATTATAGTTTCGGCGTACAGGTTAAACAAACAGGGGGACAGCTCACATCCCTGGCGGATTACCTTCCTTGATGTCAAACCAATCTGATTTCTCGCCATCTATATTAACTGCTGCTTGTTGGTCTAGATAGAGCATTTTTATGAGTTGTGCAACACTTTATAGAAAGCCGAGTTTCCTCGTAATTTCCCAAAGTTTATGATGTCGTACACAGTCAAAACCTTTGAATGATTCACAAAACATGAGAATAGGTTTACATTACATTCTCTCCACTTCTCTATTATTAAACGTATGTTGAGTATGTGATCTCTTGTGCCTCTTCCTTGTCTAAATCCAGCTTGAACTACGTTAATCTCTTCTTACATTTTCTTACGAAGTCTTCCCATTATGCATATTATGACAGGCTTCTTTAAAGCCAAGAATCTACAATTACAGATATATTTTGTAATGTTGAAAGTCACCAGTCCCCTCAACACAACCATGACCTGCTTCTAACATACCGCCGGTCAACTTGGGTAAAAGGGCACACAGCTCATTGTTTAGGGGCAGCAGATCGTGCGCCCCAGATTTCTGCCTGAAAGCGGACACACAATACGCCGGAAACCGGTATCTGACCTTTCATGAAGTTCACCGTTTATACATTATAGCAACAGCCAGACTCCATTTTATAAACGCGAACTTCCTGTCTCAGAGCCGAGAATCTTGCACACGATACCAACGGCTTGGTATAGTTGTGTTAGATGTGGCAGACAGACATGCCAATCATAAACAACAAACATGACAACAAGGAACACACAAACCTAGGAAATATTACTGCATTTTTACTGGAGAAATTCGTGCAATGAAACTCTTCTATGGCATGGCACATACAGATCTCACGAATCGTCCCCGACTGTCTTCTATCTGTCTTTCCATCAATCTGTTCAGCTGTCACATGTTCTAGTTTTTGTTGTCTGATAATGTAGCCACAAAAGACGACTGCCCCATGCCCATATTCGCGATACGTTGTCTGCGTTGTTTCAATTATGGTTTTATAAAGAATCACACCGATACTTCCAACAGTTCTCAGTCTCCTCCAATACATCACAGGTGTTTCTTAGCACAGTGCACGAACCCGGGCCGTCAGCACCGACGGAGTTGGAAATGCGTGTATAGCAGATCTACACATATTATAACTATATGTATGGGTAGGTGGCCTCATCTCCAGGCTCAGTCTCCGCTGCCGTCTTCTATTCAGCCCAGTCACATTTAAGTTAAAGAATGCCGATAGATGCCCGTGCAACAATGGCAGGCAGCTGATCCTGTTGGGAGTGCCAGCTTAACCACAACTGTTTGTATTTACGATGAAACATAAGATGCGACAGCGATGACAAATAGTGCGTCGGTGGACTGTGGCGAAGTGGGCAAACCGTCTGCCTTGCGCTCTGAAGGTCGAGGGTTCGTGTACCGATTGCATCGTTGGGACCACCAGTGAAACTGTTCTTGGAGACTCCTAGGGGGTCATCGCTGGTGTTACAGGGCTTCGTGCCTTGCGCGATGATCTGGTTCAGCGGCCCCGTATGGGGTCAATTCCGGTGCAAAAAAAGGTCGATCCTTCACCCCCCCCCCCCCCGTCATGACTTTTAAATAATGCGATTGTAGACTGTACGTTGATGCGTGCGAGTTAGCCAATGTACGGGCAATGTTCTTACAAGAAGTATAACCTCAGACTTACCATATGTTTTGTTTAACTCCATACTTACATTATGTTTAGTTTAACACCCGACTTACGTTTAGTTTAACCCTAGACTTACAAGATATTTAGTTTGACCCACTACTTACGTTTAGTTTAACCCTAGACTTACAAGATGTTTAGTTTAACCCCAACTTACGTTAAGTTTAACCCCAGATTTACAAGATGTTTAGTTTACTCCAGACTTACGTTTAATTTACCCCAGACTTACGTTTAGTTGAACCTCAAACTTAAAAGATGTTTAGTTTAACCCCAGATTTATGTTTAGTTTAACCCCAGATTTACGTTTAGTTGAACCCCAGACTTACGTTTAATTTAACCCCAGATTTACAAGATATTTAGTTTAACCCCAAACTTACAAAGTGTTTAGTTTAACCGCAGACTTACGTTTAGTTTAACCCTGGACTTACCAGATGTTTAGTTGAACCCCAGATTTACGTTTAGTATAACCCTAGATTTGCAAGATGTTTAGTTTAACCCCAGACTTACGTGATGTTTAGTTTAACCCTAGACTTACATGGTTTTTAATTTAACCCTAGATTTACATAATATTTAGTTTAACCCTGGACTTACATGATGTTTAGATTAACCCCAGACTTATAAGATATTTAGTTTAACCCTAGGCTTACATGTTGGTTAGTTTAACCCCAGCGAAATAACAATCAACACTAAGGTCGCCATTTTACAAAATATGACCGTTACTGGACGCAGGATTATGTGTAACCAACAATATGGATTCAGAAAGTACTGCAAACGACCAGCAGCTACAATGGGTGTATGTTCTATGGTACACGGCTGTGAAACCGGTATAGTGGGGGTCAAACTTGGGGACGAGGTGATCTAGACACTAATGTGGGCTCCAGCTGCAGATGACGGAAGGAGGTGGGGAGTAGTTTGCTGGAGCGCACACGTCGCTGTCACCAGTCCTGCCTCAGCAGCGTGGATCTCATCATGCCCCGACCGAGTATACGTACAGCCCTATCACTTGACTAAGCATTAACTGTCACAAGATTACCATGACCTTTGTTATATCAGCCATGTTTAACTGGAGTGGTATTGTCGCTCTTGGGTCTCTCTCTCTCTCTCTCTCTCTCTCTCTCTCTCTCTCTCTCTCTCTCTCTCTCTCACACACACACACTCTCTCTCTCAGGTGTGTGTGTGTGTTTGAGCGCCATGTGTGTGTGCAAGAGCGCTTGTGTGCAAGAGTATATGTATGTGCGTGTGTGTGTGTGGTAGTGTTTGTGTGTGTGTGTGTGTGTGTGTGTGTGTGTGTGGCGCGCGCGCGTGGGAGCTGAGGTGTTGCGGTAGAAATGATCACCACTGCATGTCACGAATGTGGAGGTTATATCATAATTTGGGATGTCGCACTGCGTAAAAACAGGACCCGTTATTGTACTTTTGTTTAACTTCCATCGACATAGACTTGAAAAGCAATAATGTGAAATAATTCACCAGACGCTGTCGGGCTGAGAACTGTGGGTCATATGCACGCACACGCGCGCGCGCAGCACACACACACACACACACACACACACTACACGAGGGGGCTTCAAATCAATACCTTACAAGTGTGACACAAATTACAATAACCATGCCATTGTCTTGTAACCTGTTAATATTGTTGTTAAGGAAGCACGTGACGTCGCGGTACAGACGAACACGGTGACGTCATCAGGACAGTTTAAAGATGGTCGACCCACTTTTGACATGCATCAAAGAGGCGCGGCGTTCTGTTATCCATTTGTTTGTTTTCTTTTATCAGTGAAGGGGTGAAAACTATATACATTCATCAGCGAATGAAGGCCAAGTATGGTGATGCATGCCTGATAGTCCAGCAAGAGTATGATTGGAGTGGGAAGTTTCAAAACGGTGGGACTTTTGTGACAGACTTTTCACGACCAGGTCAGGTACACCGAGTACAGGCACACAAAGTCGATTCCAGCCGTTGAAGACCTCATAGCGGAAAACCGCCGACTGACTATGAGTGACATTGCCGCACATCTTGACATCAGTCAAGTCTCAGCACACCATATCATCCATGATGTGTTACAGTACTGCAAAGTGTCTGCAAGGTGGGTGCCACGGCAGCTTACTCCAGAATTGACACAACAACGCACTGATGATTGTCAAGAATATTTGCAGTGCTTTGAAGCAGAAGATGATAGTTTCCTATCAAGAATTGTTACTGGAGATGAAACCTGGGTTCACTACCACGAGCCGGAAACGACAAGAGCCAGCAAGAAATGGCGTCATCCCTCTTCACCGAAACCAAAGAAGTTTCGCATGCAGCTATCTGCAGGAAAGGTTTTGCCGACTCTCTTTTGGGATTAACGTGGCCTATTTTAGAGCAATACATGTTGTATCTTAGCAAATCACACCAATGAATTTTCTTGTGTAGTCGGCCTCCGCCGGTCTCTCTGGCCGAGGGGTTACACCACTTTCTCCGTAATCCCGTTTATCACGCAGTCTCGTAGCGGGCGAGAACTGGGAGCGGTTCGTCCCCCGCTGGTTACTTGCGGGACAACTGACCAGGCCGCTCAGAAAGCAATGGCAAACTACTGAGCGTAATCTTACCAAGAAATCAACAGACAGCTGACAGATGCTGCTGTTGACAGCGATGTCCTGTAAAAAGGATATGCGAATTAAAAAAAAAAAAGTCGGCCTCCAGTACAATTCTCACAACTATAGTATTGGGGACAATAGAGGTAACTCTCGCTGCATTCATTACGTGACAATTAATAGCGAACAGGAAATGGGGTGTAAGAGGTTAATCACGGTGTTGTAAGATTACGGGGAGAAATGGCCGTGCAGACATGGGATTGTAAGCAGCGCCAGAACAAATTGACGGTCAACGTCACGCCCATTGACTGGCTGGTTAAAGGTTAATGACTGTGCTATGTACAAATTTACCCGAAGTGTTTTTGTTCCTGGTGTGTCGGGAACTAACCGCGGGAAGAAAAACACTGCCAGCGGATTCAATTAGTAGAGACTTGTGAAACAATGGAAACGCGTTGGAATCATAGAGTAACATGACAGGAGACAGACATTTATAGCAAGGTAACGTTCTGAAATGTTATTTTATAATATAAAATCTTTGTAGGGCGGGAAAATACATTTGCCCGACAGCCAGGAGACGATAACTAATTGATTCTCCCTCGCTTAAATATTGGATGCAAATTCGACTCCGTGGCAGTTGATATTTCACTCTGAGAGAGCTTCAGCGCGTTTTGTGACTTTAATTCTTACAGAGGAATTGTAGTGCATTTATGGAAACAGGGTATGTGACAACTTGTAGATAACAAAAACAGTGCTTGTTATAATTATCTTGCAGAGTTTTGAACTATTCATTACTTCTCTATATGTTATACTATGTTGTCTAATTGGTGACTTCTTTTTAACGAGTGAATTTGTTATGAAGAGATCTATGTATTAGATCGTGTTTACTGACAATTATATTTCCTGACTGGTGTCTTATTTATTACTTTATTATCTCTTTTGCTTATTACACGCACTTAATGAAATAATATTCTCCTAAGAAGTATTATTCGTTACTTTATTATCTGAGTGATTCGACATCTGCATGTTATAGATGTTTGAGAAACTTATAGCATGGGAAGGATGGTGCATGTCTAGTTAGACATGATATGTTTACATCTATCAGTATCTATATGTGTGAATATTTATCGCATTATCTCATTGGACCGGAACAGATGATGTAAAGACCTGACCTTAGGGATAGGAAAAGGTTAAAGGGCAGATGATATATGGGCTTGCAGTGCGACTACTGCGCCCTTAACCAGCAGCATATAGGAAAATACACAATGACAACCTTAAGATGGATATCTGGCGAATGTAGTATAATACTGTATCCAAATTTCTGATGATGGCGGGTACATGTTTGTTATTCTTTTCTTTCAAACAGGTGGTGGTTTTTGCCTACGTGTTTGACAACATTTTGCCTACATTGAAAGTTCCCTGTGAAGGCTGAAGGATCTCATCTTTCTACAACAGCAAAGAGTGAAGGCCTTGTATAAACCACTGACTAATCAGAGCCCCACTGTTCCAATACCAAGAACTACAACAAAAGTTGAGTATACACATACTAACCGTAGATACCTCAGAGCCAAAAGCCATCAAAAGATTTTACCCCCATCCTACAAGGCTAGATCTTCTATTCTGCAGCGGAATACTACATCGACGGACAGATCATCATTTACTGTGCTATTATGAACTGTGTTGTTTTCGTGACCTAATCATCTTTCATATCATCCCAATCATCCATTATAATTCTGTGAATGTATTCAGCAAGAGTTAATTCGTTCTTGTATCGTGTGTGTGTGTGTGTGTGTGTGTGTGTTGTGTGTGTGTGTGTGTGTGTGTATAACTGTGTTACATATTAGTGTGATAGTGCTACAACGCTATCTGGGGGCTGCAGATCAGAAGAGCTGTGTGGCAGGAAGAATACTAGTTTTCAGTATGTACAAGAGTGAGCATCCTCCTCTCTGACGGCAGGCAGTTTTCTCTATTGGTCTTCTGCCTGAAAACATTACTTGATCCCTTAGTGCAGTGGTTTTCAACCGGTAGCGAATCCCCCACCCCCCCCCCCCCCCCCCAACAGGTAGCCAGACTCCATTTTATAAATGCGAACTTCCGGTCTCAGAGCCGAGAATGCTGCACACGATACCAACGGCTTCGTATAGTTGTGTTAGATGTAGCGGACAGACATGCCAATAAGTGAATGATTGAATGTGTGCTATCAATGAATGGACTTTCATTTTGTATTTACTCACAAAACCTAACCAATTAGAGGAAGTGGAAAGGTGGAAGTTTTTTTTTTTTTTTAACAATGTTATTTACATGACGTTTGTTTACAGGAAGTCACAATCAACCTCAGCATTTAATGGCTGTGGGTTATTTTCTAGACAATTTACTTTCAGTAGTTTGCGACTGAGTAGCCGGCGCTTATACCATTGTGAATATCAAAGCAATGCGTTTTGCTCTCAAAACGCCTGCGACTGACATCCGATCCGGTTTAACGGGATGTGAAATGAGTGACATATGCCAGTGACGGAAACAAGAGACGGCGGCAATGATCCCTGGTTGTATGATACTACCTGCAGAAGTGAGAGGAGGCGAGTGACATATGTCAGTGAAGGAAACAAGTGACGGTGTCAAGGGATCCGTGTTTGTGATACTACCCCGTCAATATAGTGGTTGTCTGCAACTACCTGATGCGCGGCCTGGCCCGACAGTTCAGTACTTGTGACCGACACAGCAGAAAGGTCACAAGAACAAGGACACGCTCTAGCCTGGGTGTTCACATCTGGGAGAGAAGTGACTCCCGGGGTAGAAAACATCCTAAAGGAAGGTCACAGGTTATGTATGTATACACATAATAACAGAGAGGGGGGGGGGGGCAGAAGAAACACACGAGCCACTAGTGAAACAGTGTGCGCACACACGTGTAACGTACATGCACTGAGGGTGACACTCGGGCATACAGCAGACTCGAGTAGACACACCCGAAACCTTGTGTTTGTACTGGTTGTTTCAATGGAAGACATTAGGTTAACTCGTTCTGTCCCAAACAACGTATACTGTGTGATTGGCTATTCCTCGTGTTTACCAATCAACATATCGTGTGTGACTGGCTATTCCTAGTGTTTACTAATCAACATATCAGGTGTGACTGGCTATTCCTAGTGTTTACTAATCAATATATCATGAGTGATTGGCTATTCCTCGTGTTTACTAATCAATATATCATTTGAGACTATCATGAGTGACTGGCTATTTCTAGTGTTTACTAATCAATATATCATTTGAGACTGGCTATTTCTAGTGTTTACTAATCAACATATCATGAATGATTGGCTATTCCTCGTGTTAACTAATCAATATATCATTTGAGACTGGCTATTTCTAGTGTTTACTAATCAACATATCATGAATGATTGGCTATTCCTCGTGTTTACTAATCAGTATATCATTTGAGACTGGCTATTTCTAGTGTTTACTCATCAACATATCATGAGTGATTGGCTATTCCTCGTGTTAACTAATCAATATATCATGTGTGACTGGCTATTCCTCATATTAACTAATCAACATATCAGGTGTGACTGGCCATTCCTAGTGTTTACTAATAAACATATCATGAATGATTGGCTATTCCTCGTGTTAACTAATCAATATATCATGAGTGACTGGCTATTCCTCGTATGCACCAATCAACATATCATGTGTGACTGGCTATTCCTCGTGTTTACTAATCAACATATCATAAGTGATTGGCTATTTCTCGTGTTTACTAATCAACATATGAGTGATTGGCTATTCCTCGTGTTAACTAATCAATATATCATGTGTGATTGGCTATTCCTCGTGTTTACTAATCAACATATCATGTGTGAATGGCTATTCCTCGTGTGCACCAATCAAAATGTCATATGTAATTGCATTTCTTACATTAAGCCAGGGTATAATACAGAAATTTGGCGTGTTTGCTGTTAAAAAGTATGTATATGGCTGCTATGAACGTGACACCTGTGCTGATGTTATCGTGACCGCCCTGCTGTGACATTCTGGGATTGAAAGAATGAACCAAGTTGACCCCATACATACAATGGATGTGATGAAACATGGCAAGCGTTCTGGTTGGAGAAAGTTCTCATGAAGTCAACACTTCACTTACAGAAAGATAAGCAAGTCTTACCCAGCCGACGCCCCTGACTCGAGACCGCCTCCAGTATGTTAACTGAGTGAGAAAGCGCACACAGCTTTGATACAGCGAGAATACTCCAAACAAACACAGTTCCATAAGAACCAGCTTTCTCGTTACCCCCGTCTGTCTCGGGCCACTAACCGTTCTCCCTCCATTACGACTTGTCTATGATCCTGCCCCATCCATGCGGCTATCCGTTTATCTTCTGTTAGCATTGGCATCTAGCAGGACAGCTTCCTGCCCTGCCTGACGTTGACACTGCCCATGGTCATGCTCTGATACAGACAGCTAGCTATGTGTACACTTGGCCTTGACGTCCTTGTTTCTGATGGCCCAGTCATGTATGCTAGTATATTAAAATAACATTATTTTCTAATACATATTTTTCACCGATTCTGCACAGTGCAAAACACACTGTCGTGTACTACGAATCTGTGCCAGGAGGTCACATTGCATTTATGTTCACAACAGTCAGTATTAATGTTCTATGTATGGTCATTTCTGTCTATCTACCATGTACACTTCTATCACTATCTACCTTGTACATTGCTGTCACTATCTAACATGTACATTTCTGTCACCATCTACCATGTACATTTCTGTCACCATCTACCATGTACATTTCTGTCACCATCTACCATGTACATTTCTGTCACTATCTACCATGTACATTTCTGTCACTATCTACCTTGTACATTTCTGTCACCATCTACCATGTACATTTCTGTCACTATCTACCATGTACATTTCTGTCACTATCTACCTTGTACATTGCTGTCACCATCTACCATGTACATTTCTGTCACCATCTACCATGTACATTTCTGTAACTATCTACCATGTACATTTTTGTCATTATCTACCATATACATTTCTGCCACTATCTACCTTGTACATTGCTGTCACCATCTACCATGTACATTTCTGTCACCATTTACCATGTACATTTCTGTCACTATCTACCATGTACATTTCTGTCACTATCTACCATGTACATTTCTGTCACTATCTACCTTGTACACAACCCGGACACACTGTGAGCAGGAGAAATGCCAGTACACAGTCACAACCCTGATGCAAGTGGTTTCACGTTATTCCAATATTTGAACACGTTACTAAACAGACAGTATTTGGACGGGCAATACACTGAATAAGTTGACCCAACATTAAGTAATAATTACTGCAGTCGTGCCAGGCTGTAGCCAGCATACACAGGCAACTCACATGCACGGGCGAATGTACAACTATGTTGCTGTAGATGTGAAACTAATTACATAAAACAATGTATCAAATAGACAGCTGTGGCAGTAGTGAAACCAGATACACAAAACAATGTATCAAACAGACAGACAGCTGTAGCAGTTGTGAAACCAGACACACAGACACTTGTAGCAGTTATGAAACCAGATACATAATACTAAGTATAAACAGACAGCTGTAGCAGTTATGAAACCAGATACACAAAATAATGTACCTAACAAACACACAGTTGTAGCAGTTGTGAAAACAACATTTTCGCATTAGCTGAAGTTGATGTTGCAATTACTGAGCAGTGTAAATGTACTTGCACGCACGCACGCGCGCACACAGACAGACAGACAGAGGCGCGCACAGACAGACAGACAGAGGCGCGCACAGACAGACAGACAGAGGCGCGCACAGACAGACAGACAGACAGACAGAGGCGCGCACAGACAGACAGACAGAGGCGCGCACAGACAGACAGACAGACAGACAGACAGACAGGCAGACGGAGAGCGAGAGTATAGTGACAGAGAGAAAGGGGGCAGAGACAACGAGCTTGACAAGCAACAGATGGAAGAACGAGGAACAGATACACTGGGTGGGAGACATAACAACAGATGGAAGAACGAGGAACAGATACACTGGGTGGGAGACATAACAACAAAGACGTTGACATAACAACCACCAACACGGACATGCTTGTAACTCACCAAGATATCATAGAAGTCACACTGGACAGATTTGTCAATGCAATATCCGACCGCCATTCTGAGCTGAGATCAACTTGAACGACATCTTATTCTCCACTCCCTGACTCGCCTTCAGATGACAGCTGCCTTGCAAGTCTGCCTATCTCTTGCAAGTGCTCCACCTGTCGTCACACACTCACCCTGTACTGTCGGTATCAGCAGTCTAGTGTCCAACAAGCTAAGGCGACCCTCAACCGTCAGATAACGGACAGATGTTCGGTGCGTGACTGTGCCATTGTTTTGGCTGCGGACTTCCCAGCCTCGACTGAGAGTGGACGCCGTAGCTCGAGCAGCTAATGACACCAACACACTTGTACACGCGCCCAGAACTAGCAGGCTGCCAGACGGGTGACGGGCAACTTCCTGTGTAAAACGTGACCTTTTTCAAGTAAAGTCTTAGCTAGATGCAGACACTATTAATTATGTTATGAACGCCATTAAATGTCTGGTTTTACAGACAAGAAGATTACACGCCTATTGTCTCAACGTTCTGTGTAAAGCACAGGTGTATGTCATTAAATATTCACTTCCTGTGGGAAAACGCTCACAGATTTAACAATACGTGGCATGCCTTACTTAAAACAGTTTCTACATATCAGTTGAAGTTATCAGTTCGCACCCTCCGTGTGACGTGTCCCACCTGAACTCCTAGCAGATCTTAGTCACAAAGTGCACGACCCCTCCCCGCCGATGTGACACAAAAGCCTGCTACACAGGCTCCAGAACACCCAGGTTTCTTGTCACTGATCAACGGTAAAGGGGCTGTACAGGCAAGAGGAACGACATCGTTGCACCGGGTCTGATCCCATACGGCTCAGTTTTCTTGCCGGAAAGCAGCCTGTCAAGAGCTATCTCCGAACAACTATACTACATTCGGACAAGAACCTTCGGAGTGCGAGGCATGCGGCTTGACTATTCGTCACGGATCAGCGCCCCATCCCCATTCAAAGTAAGGATTATACAAATACACGGAATTATATCCAACATTATTGCAATGGAGACAAATACGAGACATTGTAGACACCATAGATGTGAACGAGCATAAGGTAGGGCTCAGGATCGAGTCTTCTATATGGGCTGTGACGAAAGCAGCATTATGTAGAGGACTACTGTGTGATGATGAGCTACCTTCCACTGTGGAACTACTGGGAATGACAGAGGATGCCTGATCTAACGCTGGCAGCAGAATTGAGTTCAGCTTTTGCTGTCCTAGAAGGAAGTACAAACCACCGTTCACAGCCAACACACACACACCTCAGTTGGGACACTGTATACATGAACAACACTCCTCATTTATTCCATCAATATCACAGGCAACAGCTAACTACCATTTATAGTCTAAGGACTGGCCACTATAGACTACGTGAGCATCTATACCATCTCCTACACAGACAACCTGACAATCTATACTATTTCAAAGTCTCCCACACAGAATACTTGACCATCTATACCATCTCAGTCTCCCACACAGAATACTTGACCATCTATACCATCTCAGTCTCCCACACAGACTTCTTGACCATCTATACCAGGGGTGGCCAACCTTTTCAGCAGGCGGGCCAAATTTCAGAAATAATATTTCCTGTCGGGCCACTCACCTATTTTTGTGTGTGTTAAATTAAAGTAAACAAGCAAGCGTGCTTCAGCTTCGACCACATCGTCGTTTCCCACTCCGTGGACCGCAATAAGACTACAGGCGCGCCGCATGCGGCCCGCGGGCCTCGTGTGGGCCACCCCTGATCTATACCATCTCAGTCTCCCACGCAGACTATTTGACCATCTATACCATCTCAATATCTCATCTCATCACCTCATCTTGTTGCTCTTGTACCTTGCGGTGTCGTGCTGAAGTATAAACAGCGGGAGAGTGCACGCTTTTGGGCTTCATGTATCGACATTCCCATGGACTCTGCTATTCCCTCCGTCCATCGTTTACGTGGTCGGTCTCTTCCTCTGTTTTCATCTGGTCTGTACATCATTGCTTGTTGTGGTATACTGACTGTTAGTTGGTAACCTAGTTACATGGCCAAACCATTTGCTTTCTAATAAAATCTAGCGCTGCTATAACCCTCAACATAGTCCTGATTTCTTCATTTCTGATCTTATCTCCTCTTGACACATTGGGTATTCTTCTCAGGAATCTCATTTCCGTTGCGATTTTTTTCTTTTTTTTTCTGTCATTGTCCAGGTTTGGCATTGGTAGCATAGAGTTGGTAGGAAGATTGTGTTGTAAAGTGCTTTCTTAGAACTATTGATACATGTTTGTTCTTTAGTATTCGTGCCATTTGTCCAATGAGTTGGTTTGCCTTTTTGCATCTATTTTCGATCTCGTCTTTTGATTTGTCATTTGATGAGATTATACTTCCTAGGTACTTGAAGCTCTTTACTTTTTTCAGGGGATGTTCGTTTAGGTGAATAATTGTTTTTTTTTTCTTTGTTTTTTTTCTTTTCTTCTTTGGTTATAGTCATTACCTCTGTTTTACTTCTGCTAATTTTCATGTTATGTTCCCTACACATTTCGCTTAGACTATTCATGTGGTCTTGCAATTCTGCTTCTGATATTGCTATTTTGCTTGATCGTCCGCAAATATGAGTTCTTTATTGGTGCAGTTTGCCAAAGGTTCTTTCTTCTGTGTTCTCGTCATGCAGTGTTCTTGAGGTCTCTGTTTGGCTGGTTTCTTTACATATATTGTTTATATAGGTTGTGAACAAGAGAGGGGACAGGTAAAAAAAAAAAAACCTTGTCGTACTCCTGATCTTATGGTGAAGGGTTCTGAGTGTCAACGCAGATCCATAAAATAAGCATTAGCGATTTTCTTGGAAATATGAAGGTGGGGTGATATTGGCTACCTTAGTCCCCGAAGCTCCCACAACTCTCTTCCCCACTCCCCCACTGGCCTAGTACCAAATATGCAATGTGACACGATGCCATGGAGGTCTTACACTGTTGTATCACAGCCGCGTTGAAACACATCTATCTGAACCTAAGAACAGAATCCACCGATCGTTGTATCACATGGCCACGTGTACAGTGCCTCAGCAGCCATATGCAACACCCAATCACCGTTTAGTTAGTGAACTCGTGTGGCTGGAATCATAATACTCGGAATATATATTTTGACACAAGGTGTTTGATCAAAGTTGCAGTACGAATACTGGTCTTGCATTACGAACACTTGAAAATATCGGCCCAAAAAGGCCTTGTGTCGTTTCAGGTGCTAGCTTAATTCTTCATGTCAGCACATGCAGCATGAAGGTCGTATTCTACACACCCTAGTAGACAAGCAAACAGCACAGACCACAGAAACAAGCGTCTGCGTGTTTGAGTGTGACACACAAGTGTCATCCACGAGAAAGTCAACTTTACATAACATGAGGCACATCTAGCGAACCATGTATATAGACCAATCGGCACTCATTTAGTGACATGGTCAGCCTTTACTTCCCAAGACATTTCCTGATACCCACTTTAGGATGGGTCGAAACAATATGGGTTAAGCACTATATGTCAAAAGGCGTGCAAAAGGATCCTTTACTGACTGATACTTACATCTAGACATATCTTTACTGACTGGCTCTTACATCTAGACATATCTTTCCCTACACAATAAATTGTACACTTGGTACAAAATTGGAGGGACTGAAGGCAGCGTGAGTGCTGAATCAAAGTCTTGACTGCTCGTGAGAGAGTCAGTGGACATGAGCTCACCAAAGCCCTGCCTCACCTCCACGCGGTGGCCGTGAAAACAGGCTGCATCACGCACTCGGTCCGAGATAGTAGGGATAAGACACAGTTAACGGCAAACCCAACTACCCAAATACCATTCAGAATCTGGTATTTAACAGACATGTCATCTCTGTCGCTACCTGGAGGCGGGAATTAAAAGAAAAAAAATGACCTATGATTCTAGGCGGGCATAATGTCTGTGAGAATTGTGCAAGTTCATAAACTTTTCTTCCTGATTTAGTTGAAACAAATTCATTGTCCGAGCTTTTTTCTTTTCTTTGGAAAAAGTCCGACCTTTTTTCTTTTCTTTGGGAAAAAATATAACTGACAAGACATCAATGTAAATTTTGTCTTAAATTGTAAGTGACTATACATTATATTAAACATATAAATAAATTGTTATATTGTATAAATAATGAAGCAAATTATTTAAAAAAAGAGTGTTGAAGTGCTACACAGAACTTGTACTTTTCTATGGATGTGAAGCGTGGACAATGAGCAGTCAAGCTGAAAAACATCTGATGTCTGTGGAAATGTGGTTTCTGATGAAAATTCAAAGAATACCATCGACAGACAGGAAAACCAATGACCAAGTCCTACAAGAAACAAATGAAAATCGTCCACTGATTAGAGAAATTAGACGTAGACAGTCAAAATTGTTTGGTCACGTTATGAGAAGAAATAAATTGGAGAACTTGATGACAACTGGCAAGATCGAGGGGAAGAGAACAAGGGGAAGGCAGAGAAGTAAATACCTGGATGGCTTAGCCACGTGGTATGGTCGAGACAAGAACACTGAGCTGATCCACGACTCTGGTGATCGAGTGAGATGGCGAATCATGACCACCCACGCTTATCGGCATAGCACATGATGAATTAATTAGAAATATGTAAATTTGATTACACCGCCGTGTAAACAACTCTTGACACGTAAAAATCTGCATAAGGTGAGTCATAAGGCAGACCAAACACGCAAATCCCATGTGTACTGCCACACCAATGGGTTCCAGGCACTACGGTACAATATCAACTTGTTCCACAGGAAGCAAGTTCGCTCTTATAGCTTCTTTGTGTCCGAAGGTGCAAGGACACATTTATATTATAAAACAAGTGTAAGTTTTCCTAAATATACTGCCTGGCATATTTTGCTGGAACTTGCCAGGTAAAAACAAATCACAAAGCAAAACAATGAATCCTTTTCGCTGAAATATATAACACACATTTTCCCATGATAATTTTATACTGACTTGGTTATGCAAATAGCATTTGCTTCATTCACTGTGTGTGTGTTTATACAGACAATAAATTATGTATTCTATTGAGAGGAAAAAAAAGGAGGTTGACAGGCGCAAATATCGGAGGTTCCCTGTTAACAAACACAACGAAATTAAAGTGTTCTTTTCCCCCAGCACAAAGGGGAGAGAAATAGGCAGAATACGCTCTTGGCAAAGGAAACGCTTATCTGTAGTTATGCCTTCCTTACAAGAAATAAGATGGCAAAGAAACTAAATCAAACAAACAAAAAGCCTAGTGCACTAACCTACTACTACTTACTACTATACTAACACAGCTCCTAGGGTTACGAACCAGCGCTGGTCCACTTCTAGCAGTCAACAATGTCACGGAATACAAAGACAGTTATGTACTCATAAAATACTTTTGGGAAATAGCGTAACAACATATCCAGCAGAGTCCACGATCTCTTTAGCTCAGATGTGCGATAAGTCACCCAGATATCCTTGAAAATAACACTGACGCAAGGTTACATCATATTCTACTACTAGCAGCTGCATAAGCTTCATAATAAGCATGACAGCTTGACACAGCTCAACACACGGCCTGCGTGTGACCCGTGACACGACACAGTACAGTCACTTCGTGTCTGGAGGATCTGGCTAACACGTCTGGCCTTTGAGCACACGACACTGTGTTACATAGTCAAGCAACGGTGAGCATAAGGAACATTTTTAACCAAATAAAATACATTAACAACAGAATACGGTGGCGCGCTGGTGTACTCGCCTGTCGACCCTGCGAGTGGGTACCCACTCTCCATCAGGGGGCGGGTTTATTACAAACATCAATATCCCAGAGTTGACCCGGCTTCGTGAAATGGATACCAGTAAGTTCTGTACGGGCATGGGGGTGTTGTAAGGTGGCCGGTGTGTTACTGATCGCATTACACACCGAGTGCCACTTGATCAAGAACCTAGAGGTCTAGCGCCATATCCCTCAACATGCCACGACAGCTCGGAAACGTGCTCCTTTGCCTTTGAAGATCATTATCATCATCATCGGCATCATCAACATCGTGTAGCAGAAAGTGTTTCTCAGGCGAAAAATGTCTCGATCCTTCGCTGCCTCATGCACCCTCATGCCCAAGGCATGGCCTTTGGAGTACATCGGTATTTATCATCATATCCTAACCTGGCCCTGGTAGAACATCCACACAAGCCACCTGACACCCAGGTATGTCCAAGAGCATGTGGTCAAGAAAAGGCATGAGACAATGACATAGATAGAACGTGCTAACAGCGATCGGCACACAGATGTGGAAGAACGACAGCGCATATTTCACCTGCATATCTGACCAGCTTTCAACGGCACACAGATGTGGGAGAGCGACAGCGCATATTTCACCTGCATATCTGACTAACTTAAAACTTCACACGGATGTTGGAGCTGGGACAGCATGCCTTCTGTACAGCACTTCAACTCACTTTTTATCAATGCTATGGACTCCTTTTTATCGGTGAGTATGTTTTCTTTCTGCAAGAGGCTTTTCACTGTCGTTCACTGCCATCGTGTTACTTAGAACATAACTCTATTCTGATAATTACAGAATGTAAATAATTACAGTCTCCCATATGTACCTTTGCCTAATGGATTCTTAGGCTAATTATTTTCCTCTTAGAGACGACTATAAACTCTATGATCTTACAATGTAATTATAGTACTAGTTGCTCAATACGAATAACAGACGTATCAACGAAATGCTGCAGATTTATATATATATATATATGTATATATATATATATATATATATATATATATGTGTGTGTGTGTGTGTGTGTGTGTGTGTGTGTTCCCCCCCCCCCCCCCCCCCCCCCCCCCTGTAAAACCCCGTTACTACATCATCAGTTAGGTTAACGAGCATCCACACATCCTCCATATTGTGCAAACCAATGACCGATTACAACCGGGACGAGCTACGACAAGGTTCAGAAACATTCACAAAATGATCAGGCTGAAACACGCCCACTATAAAATGAAGTATCGTCTGCAGAATGCTATGATCTTACTGAGAAAGAAAACCGCGCATAAAACAGCATATTCTGAATGTAAAACACGTGCAGAATGTCCCTTTGATATGTCATAAAAACAAGTTTCACTCACAATCTCAGGTATTTACAATATGTTGTCTGTTCCCTGTCTAAAGATAGCCACTGTCATAGCTGCAACGCCTGATCTTTACTGATAACATAAATCTATTCTGACAATTCCAGAATATAAATAATTACAGTCTCTCAAAGTGGCAGCTTGCTGGGTTTTTTTTTTTAAATGTTCATGCTCTGTGATGACAAACCCCATTAAAATGCGCCCTAGTCGAGGTTGCCGTGCCATCAAACTTGTTAGTGTCAGTAGATCACTGAAATACAGACAGCGTATCCCAGACAAAGTGGATATATCCCTTACAGGACGTTGCAGTCAACACCAGCATTTTCAGCTGCTGTTGATGTACTAGGCAAAATTACGTTCAGTAGTTTGCCATTGTTTCTGAGCGGGCGCACATACCCCTAAGTTACCAACGAGGCGAGAACCGCTACTGATTCTCGCGCAGATTACGTTACTCACGATAATATATATATATATACGGTAAGAATCAGCAGTGGTTCGAATCGCATCGGTAACTTACGGGGTATGTGAGCCGGCCGCCCAGAAAGCAATGGCAAACTACTGAGCGTAATCTTGCCAAGAAATCAACATACAGCTGAAAGATGCTGGTGTTGACAGCGATGTCCTGTAAAAGATATGGGAAAAAAATGCACACACCTCTCTGAATTGTCAGATTTTCGTTGCTCCCATATAAACAGTATATATCCAATAAGAAGAGCTCAGTGATGCCAAAGATGAAATTATCGGGAAAACTTTCCCCTGACGTGATCAAATATTACGAATCAACGCACTTCCGGCATGATCGGGATGAAACCTGCGCATCAAGACACGTTTGTTCTGGGCGATCACTAATTCGAAGCTCATATCATCATCACATAGACACTGTACCCAGATACGGCACACACGCGATACAACTCAGAAATGACACACAGAGAACTGCACCAGCCATTGCACCGTGAAGCTCACATCTGTCGTGGGAAGGCAGCATCCACTAGGAACGTCACGATCCGTCTCATCAGATTTGGACGATAACCCGCAGCCAGTGTTATCTCTCAATACAACAATATATCTCTCTATATAAAACGTCAGTGGTCGCCGACCAGGCATTCTAATTCTAGTTCACGAGAAGCCGGTCATAATGACAACATTGGAAACTTCACTGATCTCACAACTAGTAGCAGCCAAGTGCCAGGCAGTCAACGCGCCACCAGCACTACCTCGTGCATGGCCCCATCCCGTCAGAACAACTGAGATTAGATCTGTGCGCGCTGACTGCATTCACGAACATGCTGATACAGAAATAGATTACAAATAAGCTACACGAAATTAAAAGGGGGGAAAAAAAAACTAGTTCACAGAAAAACCTCTCCAATGACGTCATTTGCCAGGTAAGAAAATGTGCATGAAAAATGTGAAAAATCTTGGGCTTATGTGCAGCTATAAATATTCAGCCTGCACCGGCAGCCATGTTTGATTTACAGCTGGGAAATCAGTCCAAGACAGAAATATGTAGCCAAGTTTAGCTGCCACAGCTACTGCTGGCTTTAAATGCACCAGACCACCCATCCAACTAGCTAACCAACTCACTCATCCATCATAAACACCCATCCTCCTCTCACCTATCTGTCTACCGGCCACCCTCCTTCCCTCTCTCCGTCTATCACACACGTCAGCTCTGCCAGCATCTCAGCTCCAGCTGAACCATGCTAGTTATCCCAACCGTTACCACGTGCACTTTGATACAGAAGAGACCAGTGCAGTTGTAGAGCCACCCAGCTCCAGCTGAGCCATGAAAGTTATCACAGCCGTTATCACCACATGCACTTTGATCCAGAAGAGACAGTTAGTTAGTCGCGGTTCCAACTTCACGGAAACAGGTCGTCCCTATTATGCTCTGTTCCCGTGCCAGTGAATATCACATAAAATGCTCCTCACTGCCCAATGTGAAAAGTGGAACAGACAGGAGTCTCGGCAAGCCAACAGCTCGCACAGGTACACTGTGCATAATGCTACCGCCAGAATGCCAACACAAACGTCCTCCACGAAAAATACAGTTCATCGTCGATGGAATCGGCAGTCACCAACAAGACTTGACTGACACGGGCTTTATCCCATAAAGGCGACCCGCCGAAAGCGCCACACAAAGCACCAACTCCGTAGCTTCAGCGACGAGTCTCCTGAAAATGCACTCGTGAACCGAAAAGGCAAACCAGACAATTCAGCGACAGCCAGCCTCCAATGTTCCGAACATGCAGTTCGCTGTACAACAACAGCGAACAGATGTAAAAGCATTCCACACGAATTTCACAGCTTACAGTGTCGCACCACGCACCCAGTAGCAGGGCGACGGAACCATCTACTACCGGTCCAACATGAGAAAAATGCGAATGCAAACCGTAGCCACAAGCATAAACACTTCAAAGACCTTAACGGTTCAATGCCTATCCGCCATACTGGAGACCGGAAGTCACAGAAGAGACAGTGCTGTTGTAGAGCCACCTTATGGCTGAATATAACCTGTTACTTAGTTCGGAGAGGCCAGATTATATATACATCTGCTAGTAAACAGACCAGGGGTTATCCCGACCAGACCAAGCAATGTCAGCTGCAGCAGTCGGTGTTGAATGCGTTCTGGAAGATTGTCATTTATCAGCTTTCTTATTTTGTGAGCATTTCTCATTTTATGAGCATGGCCAAGCTCACTCGTCCACATTCGTTCAGCTCGATAAAGTCCCGACAAGCCTTATCCATAGTTGACACTATAATCTATTATCACGTCTTACAGACTGTAGTTGCTATAATCTACCATCACGTCTTAAAGATAGTCGGTACTATAATCTACCCACTTATCTCACAGTCAGTCAGTACTATAACCTATCCATTTGTCTCACAGTCAGCCAGTACTATAATCTACCAACTTATCTCACAGACAGTCAGCCAGTACTATAATCTATCCACTTATCTCACAGTCAGTCAGTACTATAACCTATCCATTTGTCTCACAGTCAGCCAGTACTATAATCTACCCACTTATCTCACAGTCAGTCAGCCAGTACTATAATCTATCCAATTGTCTCACATTCAGCCAGAAGTATAATCTACCTACTTGTCTCACAGTCAGTCAGCCAGTACTATAATCTATCCAATTGTCTCACATTCAGCCAGAAGTATAATCTACCCACTTGTCTCACAGTCAGTCAGCCAGTACTATAATCTATCCAATTGTCTCACATTCAGCCAGAAGTATAATCTACCCACTTGTCTCACAGTCAGTCAGCCAGTACTATAATCTATCCAATTGTCTCACATTCAGCCAGAAGTATAATCTACCCACTTGTCTCACAGTCAGTCAGCCAGTACTATAATCTATCCAATTGTCTCACATTCAGCCAGAAGTATAATCTATCGACTTGTCTCACAGTCAGTCACTACTATAATCTACCCACTTGTCTCACAGTCAGCCAGTACTATAATCTACCCACTTGTCTCACAGTCAGCCAGTACTATAATCTATCCACTTGTCTCACAGTCAGCCAGTACTATAATCTACCCACTTATCTCACAGTCAGTAAGCCAGTACTATAATCTATCCAATTGTCTCACATTCAGCCAGAAGTATAATCTATCGACTTGTCTCACAGTCAGTCACTACTATAATCTACCCACTTGTCTCACAGTCAGCCAGTACTATAATCTATCCACTTGTCTCACAGTCAGTCAGTACTATAATCTACCCACTTATCTCAGTCAGCCAATACTATAATCTATCCACTTGTCTCGCAGTCAGTCAGCCAGTACTATAATCTATCCACTTGTCTCACAGTCAGCCAGTAATATAATCTACCCACTTGTCTCACAGTCAGCAAGTACTATAATCTATCCACTTGTCTCACAGTCAGTCAGTACTATAATCTACCCACTTATCTCAGTCAGCCAGTACTATAATCTACCCACTTATCTCACAGTCAGTCAGCCAGTACTATAATCTATCCACTTGTCTCACAGTCAGCCAGTACTATAATCTACCCACTTATCTCACAGTCAGTCACTACTATAATCTACCCACTTGTCTCACAGTCAGTCAGTCTGCCCACTTGTCTCTCAGTCAGTCAGTACTATAATCTGCCCACTTGTATCACAGTCAGTACTATAATCTACCCACTTGTATCACAGTCAGTACTATAATCTACCCACTTGTATCACAGTCAGTACTATAATTTACCCACTTGTCTCACAGTCAGTCAGTATTATAATCTACCCACTTGTCTCACAGTCAGTTCCTATAATCTACCCACTTGTCTCACGGTCAGTCAATACTATAATCTATCCACCTGTCTCACATTCAGTTAGTCAGTGCTCTATAATATACCTACTTGTCTCACAGTCAGTCAGTAATATAATCTACACACTTGTCTCACAGTCTGTCATTACTATAATCTACCCACTTGTCTCACAGTCAGTCAGTACTATAATCTTCCCACTTGTCTCACAGTCAGTCAGCCAGAACTATAATCTATCCACTTGTCTCACAGTCATCAATTTTGAAGATGGAAGTTCAGAATGCTCTTAACCATATGAAAACTGGCAAGACCCCGGGTACAGATAATGTCACATTAGAAATGATCAAGGCCTTAGAAGAATATGGAATAGACCAAGTTACCAGACTGCTGAACGCAGTATACCATACTGGAGATATACCTCCTGAATTACGAGTATGTAATTCTATATTTATTGCAATCCCGAAGAAATCAGGAGCCTTGGAATGCGATTAACATCGAACAATTAGTATAATGAGCCACATCACGAAGATTCTGCTGAGAATTATCATGCAAAGAGTTAGGAAGAAAATACAACCCGAAATAGGAGAAGAACAATGTGGGTTTGTAGAAGGCTAGGGCACAGTAAATGCTGTGTATATACCGAAAACAGTAATTGAACGTTCTATAGTAAACAAAGATCTACAAAATTGTTTTATTGTCTAAACAACGGCTTTCGATAAAGTGAGACATGTCGATATGAAAGGATGCTTGAAGATCTACAAATTGATGGAAAAGACCGTAGACTTGTAAATATTTTTTTTTTAAACATATATTGGAAACAACAAGCTGCCATCAGAATCGATACCGATGTAGGTCAATATCAACCTATTAAAAGAGGTGTGAGGCAGGGATATGTAATGTCTCCAGATATTTTTTCCCTGTACAGTGAAAATATTTTCAGAAATGAAGAAGATATGGAAGGAATCAACAGTGGAGGACGATACATCAATAACATTAGATATGCAGATAATACAGTCTTGATTGCAGACAATGAACAGGACCTGCAAAATTTAGTAGATGCAGTTGTTGCACACAGTTAACAACTAGGGCTAGAACTGAATATTAAGAAGACACAGATTATGGTCGTCACTGGGAAGAAGGAAATACCACAATGTGATATACGAGTAAATTGGCTTATTCTTAAGCAAGTGAATCGGTACAGTTATCTCGGCACAGTCATAACATCTGATCGGAGATGCCATGAAGAGATTAGAACAAGAATAGTCATTGCGAAGGTAGCCTTTGGCAAGATCAAAAACATACTGACCAATAAAAAGATATCAATTGAAACGAGAAAAAGAGTGTTGAGGTGCTACTTTTGTATTATACTATATTAAACTATCATTGTATCATTCACCAAGAAGTTCTGTGTGGAAAGACATTAAATCTGAAACATGTCATGGATGTTGTGAGACGTGTGAACGAAATTCGAAGTAAGGCACTGAACAGGCGTGAGTTCAGACAGTTTCTATCAGACCTGAACGAGGAATGCGGTGAGTTACCGGTACACTGTGATGTCAGATGGCTATCTAAAGGGAAAGTTATGTCACGTTTCTGGGCACTCAAAAATAGTGTCTATCTGTTTCTGTCTGAAATAAATGAATTGCCTACAGAACGGGAATGTCTGCTGGACGATGACTGGCTTAAGCATCTTAATGACCTGGCATTTTTGGTTAAACTCTTTAAATGCTAGGATCCAGGGAAAAACAAACTATTCACACATTTGTGCTCTGACATTTCTTCATTTAAAATAAGACTACGACTGTTTATCGGACAGATGACTGAAGGGACTTTAGAGGTGTTCCCAACTCTGAAGACGCTTGTGGTGGAAAAGAAATGTGACTTGTTATAGTACAAAGTAAAAGTTCTTCTGGATATCTTTCAGTCGAGATTTCAAGAGTTCACAATAGAGGAGGATAATGTTGCCCTCTTCATAAATCCTTTCGTATTTCCTGATGCCAAGCTTTGTTAATTACAGTAAAACCTTCAGCACGAAGTAATCGATTTGAAATGCAATTCTGCACTGAGATGTAAATTTCTGGAGCTGCCTGCATCACCTTCATCTGATCATATGATTTCATTCTGGCGACGATTGCCTGTCGAACAATTTGAACATCTGCGTTCATTCGCCCAGATTTGTAGTTTTGGTTCGACTTACAGATGCGAGCAGTCATTTTCCGCAATGACCGTTAAAAAAGAACAAAAAAACAAGCAACGTTCCAGACTCACCGACAGTAAGTTAATAGCTGCGCTTATGACTTTGAGCACGACAGATTTGTGCCCCGACATTGATAAACTGGCACCTGAACTCAAGTAACTGGTTATGAAGAACAGTTACAACTGTAAATTAATTACATTAATAGCGATTTTCGAAACTGATTTAAAATTTATTGTTAAATGAACTTTTGATTTTAAACCAAAAAAAAAAAAATATGACCGCAGTGTAGTACTGACAATGACTGCATTTAAAGTTTTAGAATTTTGTTGACGAAAGTTAAGAAAGGTAAGAATGATATTGCACGACTTTTGTAATTTTATAACGTTGTGGCCCGATTAACTACCGAAAATAGTAGATATGCCCCTCTGCTTGAAAAGCTTTGGAAATACTGCATTAGAATGATAGATTTGTTACAGTGTCCGTAGTGTATTCGACACATTAGTTAGGCATTACTCGTACATGGTACAACTTTGTCAATGCAATTCTAGACAGGATAATTAAACAGACAGATAACTGAATAAAATCAATTCTAGACAGGATAATTAAACAGACAGATAACTGAATAAAATCAATTCTAGACAGGATAATTAAACAGACAGATAACTGAATAAAATCAATTCTAGACAGGATAATTAAACAGACAGATAACTGAATAAAATCAATTCTAGACAGGATAATTAAACAGACAGATAACTGAATAAAATCAAATCTAGACAGGATAATTAAACAGATAGATAACTGAATAAAATCAATTCTAGACAGGATAATTAAACAGGCAGATAACTGAATAAAATCAATTCTAGACAGGATAATTAAACAGACAGATAACTGAATAAAATCAATTCTAGACAGGATAATTAAACAGACAGATAAATGAATAAAATCAATTCTAGACAGGATAATTAAACTGACAGATAACTGAATAAAATCAATTCTAGACAGGATAATTAAACAGACAGATAACTGAATAAAATCAATTCTAGACAGGATAATTAAACAGATAGATAAATGAATAAAATCAATTCTAGACAGGATAATTAAACAGACAGATAACTGAATAAAATCAATTCTAGACAGGATAATTAATCAGACAGATAACTGAATAAAATCAATTCTAGACAGGATAATTAAACAGATAGATACATGAATAAAATCACGCCAATCAGCTCAGTTTAATGACAGTCAGAATTGCTACTCCGGATCTGCTTCCCTGTCGATCGTGGACGTCAGCTGTCGATAAATTCAGTAAATTAGCAATAGTCACAGCGAAAGGTATGAGAAATGTGATAATGACAAGATAAACAAAATAAGAGACGAAGAAGACTGCCTTATGGCAGTAAACACAGGCGCCAGAAAATATGAACACGCGGAATGCAGACTGCATGGGTCGGTGCAGCCATGAAACAAAGCACGTGGAAATAGGCCAACTCTGGGGTCCTGAGAACTGAGCGGGAAACCAGAAGCAGCTTCACGCCGATGGCTTGATGACGTCATGCACAAGCTGCCGTGGGTGTTATCGCGCTGTCTATACCTGGACGTAGCCATTGCTCTCTCCTCCAGAAGAACCTGCTCATCATCATCATGTGAAATGCCGATAAGCGTGGGCGGTCATGTTTCGCCATCCCACTCGATCGCCAGAGTCGTGGATTAGCTCTGTGTTCTTGTCTCGACCATGTCACGTGGCCAAGCCATCCTGGTATTTACTTCTCTGCCTTCCCCTTGTTCTCTCCCCCTTGATCCTGCCAGTTGTCACCAAGTTATCCAATTTATTTCTTCTAATAACGTGACCAAGCAATTGTGACTGTCTGCGTCTAATGACTCTAATCAGTTTACAATTTTCATTTGTTTCTTGAAGGACTTGTTCATTGATTTTTCTGCCTGTCCATGGTATTCTTCGCATTTTCCTCAGAAACCACATTCCTACAGCCATTAGATGTTTTTCAGCTGGTCTGCTAATTGTCCACGCATCATAACGGTACTCAGCGTCTGATATTTCTTATAATATCAGGAGTCCGCATGATATGAGGCTGCAGACTTCATGTTTGCCGTGTCTTTGCCGTGTGGCGTTGCTGATCATGTCCGTCCACAGATTACTGTATCATGTACTGCACATTATTTTTGTTACCAATGTGATTCTTCTTCTTTCACTCTCCCTCTTCCAACACCCCCTCCCCTTTTCCTATGATGTTAAACTGTTCAGTTGAAGACTAAAGCACAATATATATATTCATTCATTGGCACCTTGCCGTCTTGACAGACGATAGTTTGTGCTCTAAAAAGGCATAATAACTTTTAACTATGGCGGTAGCGAGTGTGACTGATAAGGCCAATTTGCGCTGTAAATGTCCGTTCACAGTGGGTGCATGTGAACACGTGGTCATTTCCACCATCATGCACCATCTTACGTCTCAAACGCTTGGTGTGTGACTTTTCTGCAATAATTTTCTCCTTTGACTTTATTCCATTTCTGATATTTGCCCTCCACGCAACACGTTCAGCGGCGACTTGCTCCCAATGTGCATTATCAATGCCTGTATCAATCATGTCCCGCTTACACACATCTTTGTATCGTAGTAGAGGCCGACCCTGAGATCTCTTACCCATCTGTAATTCACCAAAAAAGATATCCTTTGGTATTCTACCATCATCCATCCTCCTAAGATGTCCTATCCATCTAAGTCTACGAAGACTGAGCATGGAATAAACTGTCACACACCTGATCTTTCCAATACTTCAGTATTTGTGATTTTGTCTTGCCACTTAATACCAAGAATTCTTCGCAGACACCGCATATGAAAGCTGTTTAAATTGTTCTCTTGGTGTGAGTAAGTTGTCCAGGTTTCACTGCCATAGAGAAGAGTACTAAGGACACAGGCTTGATAGACAAGGACTTTTGTTTTGGCAGTAAGCTTCCTGTTCTCCCAGACTCTTTTTCTTAACCTGTTCATTGTTGTTGCTGCCTTACCAATCCGGATGTTGATTTCCTGATCTAGGGATAATTTGCTATTTACCACTGATCCTAGATATGTAAAATGGTCTACTATCTCTAGTTCGGCGTCGTCAATAAGATTGATGGTACCCCATGTGCACCTTGTGACATAATCTGTGTCTTCTTTTTGCTAATTGTTAAACCAAATTCAGAACAAGCATTGGAGAATGCAGATAGTAGACATTGCAATTCTTCCTCAGAGTGGGTCGTAACTGCAGCATCATCTGCAAAAAGCAACTCTCTGATCAGTACCCTCCTAATTTTGGTCTTAGCCTTCAATCTCTGAGCATTGTAGAGGCCGCCATCTGAGCGTGAGTGAATGTATATACCACCATCCTGATCACGAAATGCATATTTCAGTAGAAGTGAAAAGTATATTCCAAAGAGGGTGGGAGCTAGTACACAACCTTGCTTAACTCCACTCTTGATTTCAAATTCTTCAGAAGTTGCACCATCAAACTTGATTATACCCTTCATGCCTGTGTGGAACGATTCCACAATGGACAGAAGAGTTGGTGGGCAGCCAATCTTCTTTAGTGCCTTGAACAGACCCTCACGACTGACCAAATCAAATGCCTTTGTGAGGTCGATGAAGGCAATAAACAGTGGTTGATTCTGTTCACGGCATTTTTCTTGCATTTGTCGCAATGAGAATATCATATCAGTGGTAGACCGGTTCTGTCGAAAGCCACACTGTGATTCGGGGTAGACTTGATCTCCTAGGACTTGAAGTCTGCGCAGAACAATTCTGGTAAATACTTTTCCAACAATACACAGAAGTGAGATACCCCTATAGTTGTTACAGTCGCTCCGATCACCCTTGTTCTTGTACAGCGTTATGATGTTTGAATCTTTGAAATCCTGTGGGACTTGTCCTTCACGCCAGCATAGCTCTATTAGCTGGTGGATCTGTAGAGTGAGTGTTTCTTGCCCACTCCTGATAACCTCTATTGGAATCCCATCCTTACCTGGAGCCTTGCCAGATGCAAGTTCATTTATAGCACACTTAACTTCTGTTATGGTGGGAAGTGTGTCCAGGTGGTCAAGAGTTGGTAGAGCCTCTATGGCATTTAGGGCATCATCAGCTAGTTTGGTCTCACTTGAGTAAAGCTCCAAATAGTGCTCTACCCATCTGTCCATCTGCTGTTTCTTATCAGTGATGACTTCTCCAGTCAAGGTTTTCAGCGGTGCACTTCTTTTGATCACTGGACCACAGGCTTTCTTTATTCCTTCATACATAAACGGTATAAAATATATATATATATTGGTGTTGGCTGCGTCATCCTGTAAGCCACTAACTTATCGATTATAATAAGATTAGTTGTTGTTGTTGTTTTTTTTTTATTTTTTTTTTTGCGTTTATTTCATACAAAGCAATGTATAACGTGTGTTTTTTTTTTTCTTTGTATATTACAGAGCGTTTCCGTTTGTTAGTGTTAAGTGTCACGTGTGTGAATTAAACAAATACATACACATATACAGTTATGATAATGACATGTATGGCATTGTGTGTGTGTGTGTATATATATATATATAATGACCAGCACGAATAGTATCGATATGAGCACTAATCGCCCATTACCCCAAGTGGACAAAAATCACCTTCGGATTGATAGGACTGTGAGAGTAACACTATATTCAGCTGCTTTGGTGACTGTCTAATCACAGGACTATCATTCTGAGTTGGCGATGGACCCTACTATAACTTCTCCTTGAAGTGGAACGGGGTAGGGGTAATGGTGAAATCGAATCGAATAGTATCTAACAGGTGGACATTTGGTCAATTGATTGGTTGGAAGGGAAGTCGACTGGCTGGAAGGCTGGCTGGCTAGTTGATTGTTGACTGACCGACTGCTTGGATGGTTGGTTGGCTTCTAGGACAGTTGGTTTGATGGATGGATGGTTGTATACCTGTTTGGATGGTTACTTAATCGAATGGTTAATAGCTGGGATGGTTGGATGGTTGGTTGGATGGATGGATGGTTGGTTGGCTGATGGATTGATTGATTAATTAATTAGCTATTGGCTGACTTTACTGACAGCTAAAATCATGTTCGATCTTCTCTTCTTTAGCCGGACTAATATCCCTCCCCTGTACTCTTCTTCAGAGCTGTTATCTAGTAAAATACTTCTATCATTTCAAATCTATTTTCTCTTCTCGCACCTCTCCCCCCCCCCCCCCCCCCCCCCCCGCCCATTATTTCTTGTGCTAGTGTTTGAGAAACGCTCATAAATTAATGTTCTAGTCTACCAACACCCCATAATTTCGAATATTAGTTAGTGAAATGGGCGCATAATTTCATGCACGTTAACTTCATTCACGTCTACCAACAATTGTTGGTAATATGTCTACAACTCTACAACAATCAAAAAAGTCGACTTCATTGCACCAGGTTGTTATCCAATATGGCTCAGTCTCTTTCCGCAGCGCGGAAAGCGTCGCACAAAGCACGAACTCCGTAGCTCTAGGGACGACTCACAGGAGTCTCCGAAAATAAATGCACTCGTGAACCTAAGGACACGGTCCGGATTCGAACCCACAACCTTCGACGCCTGAGGCAGACGGCTTGACCACTTCGCCATGGAGACTCCCCTACTACTTTTCCATCTTATAAAACGCTACTTTCGTTATGGGCATTCTTGTTCTAATCTCTTCAAGGCATCTTCTATTAATGTCAGGACTGCTGCAACCTATACAATAACTGTAACTTAGATGTTGCACTGTGGTATTTCTCCCCTAGCGGAGGTGACCATACTTTCTGATTTCCTACAATGCAACCGCTAACCCGAGCTGCTCACAATAACAGCACGCAATAAATGTTGAAATATGTGTACAAAGAGCAGTAACATCAATCAGGTATTCTACATGCCTAAGTAGTAAAACAACACGATCTGTGTAAACACAATATATGAAAAGCATTTCTTGAATAAAATATGAGCAGAGTGCATAAGTTGTGCTGCATTCTCCATAATAGCAAACATTACCACATATATCGTATTTAGAAGCTTTTATATAATGATAGGGACAGGGGGGGTGTGTGTGTTTGTGTGTGTGTGTGTGTGAGAGAGTGTGTGTATGTGTGTGTTTAATATTAGATCCTTATTATACTGAGAACAAAGTAAACGATGTTGGTGAACATGCAACATATATGTGCTGTGCCTATGCTATATACTGATGTTGAGACGCTACAAACACAGAGTATCAAGAAGTCAGTTTGCTACATCTCTCTCTCTCTCTCTCTCTCTCTCTCTCTCTCTCTCTCTCTCTCTCTCTCTCTCTCTCTCTCTCTCTCTCTCTCTCTCTCTCAGACAGGACACGCGTGACATATGGGGAAACCTGGGCACACATGAGTCAACACGGAGTGAGTGAGTGAGTGAGTGAGCCAGCCAGCCAGCCAGCCAGCCAGACAGACAGACAGACAGACAGACAGACAGACAGACAGACAGACAGACAGAAAATCGGACACATCAATGAGCTAGCACTTCACTTTTTTCGTACGCATCAATGTGCTAACGCGTCACTTTCTTTTTAATCACACACACAAGGACATGCGCGCGCATACACACACACACACACACACACACACACACACACACACACACACACACACACACACACACACACCACCTCCTCCCCCCAGCCAGCGACAGCCTGTCTGATTCCATCAATGATGTCAGCTGCTGTAAGACGCAACAACGCCACTAAGGACGTCAATGGGGCGCTGCTACACGGCAGAGACGTCATGGGGGTATCGATCGCCATTTGTTGAGCTTCAGGTTACCATCGAAACACCACAGTGTGAAGACAGTGACACCGAGCTGGTGCCATGCGAAGAAACAACACGCAACTACAAGTCTTAGTTAGGTATAATGGCAGCAGTATCGGACATTAGGTGCGAGTGTCTTCCACCATTTAAACAGTTAGCTGCAGAACGTCGCAGTCAACCCCGGAATTTTTCGGCTGTTTGTGATTTTTTTGTCAACTTTACGTTCAGTAGTCTGCCATTGCTTTCTAAACGACCGTCACTCATACCATTTTATATAAGCCAACACAAGGCGGTCTGCTGCCAAATCGCCCATAGCTGTACTTCGAACGCGGCATGCGAGATTATGAACTGCGTCCGTAACTCTAGGCCACCGAGCCGGCGCTACCACGAGGCGACACCCGTATACCTGCTCGTGGCATGTACGAACACTGATATAAATATGGTGACAATGGTATAGCACTCGTGCACAGAAAAGTGCGCGTAGCTGAGTATGGTTCCAATTGTGTCTTTGTCTATTCTAACACATGGGTGGTTAGTGTCTCTGAGCGTTCTTCCTCCTCTTCCTCTTCGTGCGCTTTCAGACGTCAGCCTGAATGTATTTAAGGAAACCAGCAGCCTGCCCGAGCATGTTGGCATCTCTATAGCGTTCGTCCTCAAATGGAACACGTGTAGGCTAAAGCAACTGTCTCTGTCCTACACGTGTAGCACATGTTTAATGTTCAACAACCAACACAGAAGAATTAAGCTAAATCATTGCAGGCCAGTGGTGCTAATTGTTCAACGATCAACAACGATGATCAAACACTATAGCGGTTACTGCTGAAACAATGAAGTAATGTGCTCAGTTCACCCAAAAGCGACCTGAAAACACGCACAGATACTGAGCTGTTTGCATTATGTAGAAGTCAGCAGTCATAAAACAGCCATCTTCAGATGAATGCCGTGCCCCCTTGATTACTGCGTGGCCTCTGACACCGAGAACCTTATACATTGTATACACATGAGCTATTTTAAGGTAAGGTATAGAATATCTATTTTAATCACGATTGCAGTCTATCCACGGGCATATGCTTTCATTCAGTACATACCACATCAGTAACTAACAGGAATTGTCTGGAAGTGGCTAATGACAGTAGACCAACATATATACAACTATGAGAAACAGGCACACATCACTCTTTGGTCATGTAATGAGAAGAGAGGCATCGGAAAACGTGACGACTGGAAAAAATCAACAGGAAAGAGGCGGAGGACCGATTGAGACAGTGGCATGAAAGAATATCCTCAGGAGAACTAATCCAGAACACCAAATACCGAGATCTGTGGAGAGACGTAAATGCCTACGCCAGCTGGCAAGGCACATGATGATGTCACACCAAATTCGTTTGAAAAAAAGATCACCTTCGTGCTGTGTGCACAACATCCCTGGTGTCACAGGCAACCTGTTAGCCTACATGATTGACACAAGTAAACCATGGTTATATATATATATATATATATATATATATATATATATATATATATATATATATATATATATATATTCATGCTTTATTCGCCGAGGAGAAGATAGAAGGCTGGATGAATGTTACACATACAGATGTATTATGAAAGCTTCATCATCATCTTCATCGTCATCATCATCATCATCATCATCATCAGGCTAATCGGTCGAACGACTGGCGTTATAGTTGTCTGATGAAGTCAGCAAGTCCAAAGGCTAGTGTTGAAGTTGTCTGATTATGTTAGTCAGTCCAAAGGCTATTGCTAAAGTTGTCTGATCAAGTTAATCAGTCCAAATGAGTACTTTTCAATGAAAAGAGAATCAAATTCTAGGTGACATGTGTCTCTTCAATTGCCTGATCACTTCTCATCCTCGTAGCATTTGTTTTCGCTAACCTAGAATTCAACAGCGTGTAGTTTGGGAGACAGTTTGGGAGACAGCTAGGGAGAAAAGGTGGAATACAATCAAATGGATTCTGTGACCAGCAGCGAGTGATGTACCGCCCCCGAACTCCGAACGTTCCCGCTCAGACCGACTGAGTGTTGCTGTCAGCGCAGCGACAGACATTACCCAAGGGAAGTAACGTGAAAAATTGTAACAGAGTAATCTGCTACATTGTTTCCCCTTTGTTGGACAAGCCTGTAGGGAACAGCCATCTATCGTCATTGTTAACATTGGAACCGTAACTCTAAAGAAAGGTAGTCCCATGACAGACACTGCCATATGGGTGTGAAATGATAGGTCTTCCACACATTCTAGGCAACGGCATACCCTTCCATGTCTAGTACCCTTCCACGTCTAGTACCCCTTCCACGTCGAGTTTCGTTTCCTGACAATTCCTGCAATTTATAAATATTATTTGATATCCACAATGTATGAGACGGGGTCGACCCCAGAACCGCAATGGTCGGGGGAAACAGCCCTGTTGATGATCGAACCTGGACCACAGTCGTGGTAAATGAGAACACTAGCCACTATGGAACCCGGCTGTGGGACACCGCCCCCTACACTTGGACCCTCTTCTCCCCACCTTCATGTGTATTGATCTTGCGTGCTTCCACTCGATTATGATGCTGCTGATGCCGGTGATCATGGCAGCTACCATAAACACTCTTCCAACTAGGGATTACCCACACCTAAAGTAGATCTGTTAGGACTCTTCGCTGGCGGTAGAAGAAGACGGCGAACTATGAGATTGTCCCAAGTGCCGAGATGTCGAATTGGCGCGGATTCCTTGCTGCTGTGTGTCACGTGTTTCCAAGCTGGCACACGGGACGTCATGCACGTGGACAAGTGTGTGATATCAACATCTCAAGGCCTGCACGTGTGTGTCACCCGACTCTGGACTGTGGCTGTACATCACTCGGCCATTGTACAACAGCTGGTTCTGTATCGGGGAGCACGGCACATTCTCCTACACCAAAAGGGTTTGAGCGCATGCTTGCATGTCCCCAACCTTGCGGCATCAGTATCACAGCCTAGCATTAATTGGCTTCCTACAGTACAGTGCTGTAGATTTCTCAGTATGATGTAAGTCTTCGAAATGCCGTCCTTATACTTTATTTTGTTTTTCCTTTAAAAATGCCGCCACATTACGGTGCCGCCTGATGCGCCGCCTCTCTGTATCATAGCAAGGCACAGCCCTGGCTTCCTACGGGATGTGCGAGCAGAGGATTGTAGCGAAACGCCAGTGGCCCATGTCCTTTTGTATTCTGTTATTCTTGGTAAACAGGGGGAAACGGCTTTCAGAAGCTCTCAGTTCTCTTTATTCGCTCAATTCTCCATGAAAGATGGTTCTTTGGGTTATCTTCATACCACAATCTTTACATGGAGCGAGTATATATTTGTCTTTCCTTTCGGGTAGTCCCGAAGGAGCGCCTTGCGTCAAATGTGCACTGGTGCAGCGGCTGGTCAATTGATGGCCGGGCCAACACCTACCGTTTGAAAATTGCAGCCTGTCCAATAAGTTAAAGATTACGACAGAGATGCAACCTACTACTGAAGAGTTGTAAAGGTAAATATGGGTTTTCGTTGGTCCAGGCAAAGCTTGGCCTATAAATATCTATTGTCTTAACGACTGAGAGGAGATAGCAAAATAGCAGTCTTGCCATGTTGGGAGGGGGTGACCGTTAGCCGATCTGGCTACGCGGCTTGTTCTTGGCAGCTGATGGACGAGTGATATCTGGATTCCTACGGCTTACCGTTACTTGGTGGTATCTCTCTTTAAATATAGGCACATTAGATAGCTACGGGGATGGGGTCCACCAATCTAGAATATATCTTCTTGAGCCAGGGGATGCTAGCCACAGGACTATCTCTTTCGTCTGTCACTCGATAGGATGATGTCGGGAGGATAATGGACTCCTCTATCTCACTGAGAGAACCTGAACTTATCTACACTATGGCTTGCAGGGCAATGCCGGTACATTGGGCGACAGCTCAGTCGAGAGCGGCGGCCGGGAGGGGAGTATCTTCTTTCATCTTCTTGCTGGGAATGGGGAAATACACGGTGTGCCATATAACCCCACTTAGGGGGGAGAAACACACGATTGCTGGGCACACCACACCACAAGATCTTGGTTGCGAGAAAGGCATGGTTTGCAAGTGAGAGGAAAGCATGGAAATGAATGTGCCCTAATAATAATAAAGGCTTGGTATGAGTGTGGAAAGTGTGTCTTGTAAACAAAACGTTCCTAGGCTGGACAACATGACATCCAAAAGCTGGAGGTCTACTCAAGCCAGGACGTAGCCAATCCAGGGGCTACCTGACATGTCCGACGCATTCAAGCAAGCCACTGAATAAACTGGTGTTGGTAAGCTGAAATGCTAAATATTGTGTTGATGCATGAGTCCGCCAGTCGCTCAATATTGTTTGTCATCTCCAGGGTCCTCTTGTGTTGGACGTAACCAAATCGGACAGTATCCACACAGCTTCTGTGCTAGAGCCAAATACGTCTGATGAAGCCAGGTCAATGTATTAGCCATATCACACATGGTGTGCCTAACTCTGAGAGAGAGGCAAGGGCATATCTTGAGGAAATGACATAGGCCCGAGAACAGTTCAATGCTGGTTGAGACTACGCATGATATCTCGCAAACGAATAAAGAATGACAATTTGCAGTAATGGGGCATCTCGGGTCCTTTCATTGACATAGGCCCGAGAGCATTCCACTTCAAAGTTGTGTCTACGCATGATTATCAGTCCTACCCATTTGTTCCGGACATGAATAGACACCTATATAGGTTAAGTCATGAACAATTCCTCAACAACCAGTGGATTTGATTCTACAGAAGCCTGTGGAAGTTACAACCAATTACCTGGAAGGAAGGAGATTCCAGCACACAGGGTGAGACGTATATGGACAGATCGGACAGTATTGAAGCTGGGTCTGTGACGATGGCTACTTGAGGCTATGTGCCTGAACTTATCTGTGTGGTGTCTGTTTAGAACTATCTGTGTTAACTTGCCTTGATGTTTTCCTGTGCTGTCCTTTATTGATTTAATAAATCAAGTTTAGTTTATTCCACGATCACTGTGTTATATATATGGATCTAGCCAGAAGAACATTGCCGGAAATAGGTCCTTAGGTCGAAAGAAAGAGTGACAGTGAGTCGGGGAAAACGGAGGGGTGGTTGGCAGATAAAGACCTATTCCAGCACAGGGCTATATAAAGAGAACAATTTTGAAATATTGTGACAGGGCTATTTGGGACCCTCCACATAGCGTGTTACAAGGATCCCATCTTGGTCCTCTTGCACACAACAGCAGGAAGAAGTCCTGATTCCAATTCCAATATTCAAAAACAAAAATTCTAAATTCGGTCTCGCTCAACCTGCTTTCCCCTCGGCGGTTGTGGCTATTGTTTGAGATCTGCCGTGGTTTTTTGTGTGTGGTGTTTTTAGTCCTATTTTCTCGGTCTTGTTGCGCCTCTTCAGAGATGGTCCTGACCCGGACTGGTTATAGCGGCTTTTGTGTCTGTGGACGTCAGGCTGGGATGGGTGGTGGGGGGGGTGATGGAGTAGGGGGAGTCGGCGGCTCTCTATTGTGCCCGTACTCCTCTGGTGGTTATCTTTCGTTGGTGAAGGCTCCTGGCTCGTCTGGCTTGAATGGTTGCAGTCCTATAAGGACTTGTTATTTGGTATTTGTGTCTCCTTTTTTTGTGTATTGCCTGTAGTTCCTCTTTAACCCCCCTCTCTTTGCCTAT
This sequence comes from Cepaea nemoralis, assembly GCA_014155875.1. Lineage (NCBI taxonomy): Eukaryota > Metazoa > Mollusca > Gastropoda > Stylommatophora > Helicidae > Cepaea > Cepaea nemoralis. The sequence goes on from JACEFZ010011488.1 coordinate 41,594, forward strand.
TCTATGCACTCCACCAGGTAGGTCCCCGGGGCCACTCCATGCTGTCGTCAGGTACTCATCTTGATTTTTTCAGATATCTGGCGGGATATTGGTTTCCCCTGAGTGTCTTGGGCGTCAGGTTTGGGGGCTGTTCTTTATCTTGCGGTTTGGTTCAGTTCGGTCATTTGTTGGGTTTCCCTTGCGACTTGTCGGGGTTTTTCTCTTGAATGGCTTTTTTGGTTTGTTTCGGATTAATTTCCTTTTCAGCTTTCGGGCCCTTCTCTTTTCCCTCCCCTCTCTCTCTCTTCTCTCTTTTTCCCTCTCTCTCCTCTCTCTCTCTCTCTCTGTTTTAATGGTGCGTAGCATTTCTTCGTTTCCTTCATCATCTCGGCCATATGTCCACTTCTTGTTTGATGTTTTGTGGATCGCCTTATTTCAGCAAGCAGTTTTTCATTTGTCGCTGGTCGGGGCGGTTTTTGAAGCAGCTTGATTTGTTTTTTAGCTCATCTATATGGTCTTGCAGTTGAGCTTTTTTCCGTTGTGAAATGCACTAAAATATCCTAATATATATGGAAACCCACAGTTACTTCTCACTGCGATCCGGAAGTAGAAACGCACTCGGTGACCTTCGGTGATAACAAAGATAATACTAGGTATGTATGACAGTATTTCGCTGGTTTTGCACAATGATGTGTATTTGACTGCCCGCGAGTCGCCTCCCGCCCCAAATTTACATTTACAGTCCCCATTTACCCACTGTTCTACAAACCCAAGGTAGCCCCAAGATGGTATTTTCATTGGGGGTTTCGGGCAAAACCCTTTTTCCCTCTTCGCTTTCTTTTTATTTTTTTTTTACCTTTTTTCCTTTCCTTTTTGTATCTACTACTGATATTCACAACACACACCAATTTACAATTTTTTGCATTTTTCCCCCGGGGAGTGGTTCATTGATCTTAGACTGTGTGTTTTGCTGATGTTCCTTTTAGGGTGTGAACTTGTTTTTCTGTTGTTAAAGGTGGTGAAAGGGGGGGGCATTTCACAAAACGGGAGGGGAAAAAATGGTACATAAAAAAAATTGAAGACGGAGCTTACGTTCCACAAACATTGAAATTCCCATCATTTTAAACCGGGGAAATCTTGGTTGATAGTTTGTGTTATTCTATTGTTAGAAAAAAAGCATGACCTACCAACCCATCAAATTAAAAAATTGGTTGACCCAAAAAAAACAAAAAACCCTGCAAAGTCCCGGCGAATTTAACCCTCCGAGGAAACGAAGAAAGTTTTAATGCGCTGGTAAAAATGTGCCCCTATCGGGGTGTGAAAGGGGGAAGAAAAATCAGGAATAGCGGGAGATCAGAAAACCCCCTCGGGAAAAGGATGGAATATGGGGTTAACTGGGGGGGGGGGGGGAGGGAAAGGGGAAAAGGGGGGGAGGGGGACAAGCCTGTAGGGAACAGCCATCTATCGTCATTGTTAACATTGGACCGTAACTCTAAAAGAAGGTAGTCCCATGACAGACACTGCCATATGGGTGTGAAATGATAGGTCTTCCACACATTCTAGGCAACGGCATACCCTTCCATGTCTAGTACCCTTTCACTTCTAGTACCCATTCCACGTCGAGTTTCGTTTCCTGACATTCCTGCAATTTATAATATTTGATACCCACAATGGATGACGACGGGGTCGACCCCAGAACCGCAATGGTCGGGGAAACAGCCTGTTGATGATCGACCTGGACCACAGTCGTGGTAAATGAGAACACTAGCCACTATGGACCCGGCTGTGGGACAACGCACCCTACACTGGACCCTCTTCTCCCACCTTCATGTGTATTGATCTTGCGTGCTTCCCTCGATTATGATGCTGCTGATGCCGTGATCATGGCAGCTACCATAAACACTCTTCCCACTAGGGATTACCCACACCTAAAGTAGATCTGTTAGGACTCTTCGCTGGCGGTAGAAGAAGACGGCGAACTATGAGATTGTCCCAATTGCCGAGATGTCGAATTGGCGCGGATTCCTTGCTGCTTTGTTCACGTGTTTTCCAAGCTGGCACACGGGACGTCATGCACGTAGACAAGTGTGTGATATCAACATCTCAAGGCCTGTACGTGTGTGTCACCCGACTCTGGACGTGGCTGTACATCACTCGGCCATTGTACAACAGCTGGTTCTGTGTCGGGGAGCACGGCACATTCTCCTACACCACAGGGTCTGAGCGCATGCTTGCATGTCCCCAACCTTGCGGCATCAGTATCACAGCCTAGCATTAACTGGCTTCCTACAGTACAGTGCTGTAGATTTCTCAGTATGATGTAAGTCTTCGAAATGCCGTCCTTATACTTTATTTGGTTATTCCTTTTAAAATGCCGCCACCTTACGGTGCCGCCTGATGCGCCTCCTCTCTGTATCATAGCAAGGCACAGCCCTGGCTTCCTACGGGATGTGCGAGCAGAGGATCCCATCTTGGTCCTCTTGCACACAACAGCAGGGAGAAGTCCTGATTCCAATTCCAATTCCAATCTTCAAAAACAAAAATTCTAAATTCGGTCTCGCTCAACCTGCTTCCTCGGCGGTGTGGCTATTGTTGAGATCCGTGGTTTTTTGTGTGTGGGTTTTTAGTCCTATTTCTGTCTTGTGCGCTCTTAAGAGATGGTCCTGACCCGGACTGGTTATATCGGCTTTTGTGTCTGTGACGTCAGCTGGGAGGGGTGGTGGGGGGGGGGATGGAGTGGGGGGAGTCGGCGGCTGTCTTTTGTGCCCGTCTCCTCTGGTGGTTTCTTTCGTTGGTGAAGGCTCCTGGCTCGTCTGGCTTGACTGGTTGCAATCCTTATAAGGACTTTTTATTTGGTATTTGTGTCTCCTTTTTTATGTATTGCCTGTAGTTCCTCTTTAATTCCCCCTCTCTTTGCCTATTCTATGCACTCCACCAAGGTAGGTGCCCGGGGCCACTCCATGCCGTCGTCAGGGTACTCATCTTGGTTTTCTTCAGATATCTGGCGGGATATTGGTTTCCCCTTGAGTGTCTTGGGCGTCATGGTTGGGCTGCTATCTTTATCTTGCGGTTTCGGTTCAGTTCGGTCTTTTGTTGGGTTTCGCCTTGCGACTTGTCTGTGTTCTCTTGAATGGCTTCTGTTGGTTTGTTTCCGATTAATTCCATTTCAGCTTTAAGCAGCTCTCTCTCTCTCTCTCCTCTCTCTCTCTCTTTCTCTCTCTCTCTCTCTCTCTCTCTCTCTCTCTCTCTCTCTCTCTCCGCTTTAATGGTGCGTAACATTTCTTCGTTTTCCTTCATCATCTCGGCCATATGTTCCACTTCTTGCTTGATGTTTTGCTGGATCGCCTTTATTTCAGCAAGCAGCTTTTCATTTGTCGCTGGTCGGTGTCGGTGTTTGAAGCAGCTTGATTTGCTTCTTTAGCGCATCTATCTGGTCTTGCAGTTGAGCTTTTTCCGCTTGTGAAATGCACTAAAATATCCTCATATATATGGTAACACAGTGACTTCTCACTGCGTTCCGGAAGTAGTAAACGCACTCGGTGACCTTCGGCTGATAACAAAGATAATACTAGGCTAATATATGACTGTATTTCGCTGGTTGTGCACAATGATGTGTATTTCACTGCCCCGCGAGTCGCCGTCCAGTGCCACATACTTCACACTTCAGCAGCTCCCCGTGTATTGTGACTCCAGCTGTTCTACTGCCGCTCAAGTGTATGCCATTTACCGATGCTAGTGTTTCATTGGTGGATGTGCCTCGTGTCAAACCCGTCTTTTCCCTTTTCTCTTCTGCTGCTTCTTCTTCATCATCATCTTCTTCTCTTCCTACTCTTCTTCTTTTGCTGCTCCGTCGTCATCATCATCATCATCATGATCATCATCATCATGATCATCATCAATCATCATCATCTCTTGCTATTTTCAGCTTGCTGCGGTAGCTGTGTGTGCATGTGATGTGATTGATACTATCATGCAGCTAGTCGTGTCTGTGACTGCATGTTCACTTTCAGAAGAGATGTGTAACGTTGTTTCTTGCTGCATCCCTGTTAAAGGCTGTGCTGAAGGGGGTGCAGTGTGTACAGCGGAGGGAAAGCGTGCTAGGGGAAGACAATGGTACAATAAACAGATATCTGGAAGAGTCGGTAGACTGTACTGTATAGACGCAGGGCACCGAACATTGAAGATTCACCATAGCGGACTCTGAAAGCCGGGATAGTACTTGGTGATGATGAGTTTGTGTTATTACTGAGTTGTTAGATAACAAACAGCATGCACCTACCAACCCTATGCTACCAATGTAAAACTTGGACTTGATCCAAATCACACATCAGCAAAATCAACACCTGCGAGATGAGATGCCTGAGACGCCAATTTAACCATCCGAGACCGAGTAAGAAATGATGTTATCAGACTGACAGCTGGATAAAAACATGTGCCACATATACTGAAAAGCAAGAGATCGACTGCTCACCAATCTCGTTGGAATGCAAAACCATCAGCGCTACACTAGCGAGGATCTGATACAGAAGTAAGCGGGCGGCCTGGCGGAACATGGACTAGCCACATCATGGGCATTCAACAATCACGCGGGGGGGGGGGGGGGGGAGGGCATTCAACAATCACGCGGGGGGGGGGGGGGAGGAGGAGGGAGAGGAGAGAGAGAGAGAGAAAGAGTAAAATGTTCTGAACACAAGAGTGCTCTACAGAAAGAGAAGACAGGCTGATAATGCATTGCTGATCTTAGCCACTCGTTCACCAGATCACGCAAAGTAAGCAGACTTAGACTGTGAAATCACACAGATGTTGCCCTCAAACGAAAGGACAGATCGGAGACTGACTAGAGATGGAAAGTTGAGGTCAACTAAGTGTGGGTTCAACAAGTATACAAGTAGTGTGTATTTGGATGTTTCCTGGAGAATGCTCATTCGCAAACGTTTACTTTTCAATAAAGCCAAACTAATCCACAAAATCCACATCGCAATGCCCCAAATTACCCGTGGCCATTGTTTAAATATAATGCTAAACACAGTATACGACTAAATGTGTTACACATTTCAAAGCCTATAACAGACTTATACAAAACAAGCTTAGCAGCTCGGCTGTGAAACAATCATCCACAAGAAATCAAAGACGTCACCAATCCTATTACATATAATCGCAAATGCTTCGAACACTATATCAGTACGGATTACTTTCCCCCTTAATAATAATAATAATAAATAATAATAAATAATAATAATAATAATAATAATAATAATAATAATAATAATAATAATGAAACTGGTAAATAGCCAGTCCCCTTTTGATAGACCAGTATATTCCTCATAGTTAATAACAATTGCCACATTATTCATGAATATTACTGAATCGTATAGTATTGATTTTTGCATTATCCCCATGCCTGTACAATGCGTATCTTTTATATTGTTGTTGTTCTCAGTTAGCCTCGAATGATGTGTGGATATGTATGGCAGAGAGTGATAGAAGTGCAGAATGTTTGACGGGCCTGCGTGCCCAATTCCTAACCCTTTGAAAATAAAGTTTCTCTCTCTCTCTCTCTCTCTCTCTCTCTCTCTCTCTCTCTCTCTCTCTCTCTCTCTCTCTCTCTCTCTCTCTCCAGGCAGGCAGGCAGACAGACACAGACCGACAGGCAGACAGACACAGACCGACAGGCAGACAGACACAGACAGACAGACAGACAGACAGACAGACAGACCCACACACACACACACTATAAATGTGTGTGTGTGTGTGTGTGAGAGAGAGAGAGAGAAATAGAGAGAGAGAGAGAGAAAGAGAGAGAGAGAGAGAGAGAGAGAGAGAGAGAGAGACAAAATGGTAGTACTGTGTATATAAACTGCGTTTGTGTGTATACGCCACTAGGAAACCGTTATTTGAGACGACGGGGTATTAACAACACCGTTTTATATAATAACTATAATCACACTGAATAAACGAGCCAGCGGGGATCTGAATTATTTATTGCAAACAGTGACGCAAGCAGGCGACGGAGATCTCTGCTTGAGCTATGTTGTGTGGCTATGTCATTTACATGGCCTTTCCTCGATAACATTCACCAGCATGGTATATTGTTACCAATGATGATTTCATACCTTGCAGGCAGTCGGCGGCGGCGAGCCCTGCCGACCTGATGTCACTGCACACTATGGCCTCTCAGACCGACACAGGCTGTCAGGAGGTCATGACACTGTACTCGTGTGTCAGTGATGATTGGCCTGGTCATGGATTGACGTCTCTAATAACTGAGTGTTCCTTCCAGCCAGATCACACGTACACCGCGCTGGCGGGATGGTTTACCAGAAGATCTGGCCGGCACTCAATACTCCGAGGACAGGCCAGAGGAACATATAATCACATTGCAACTGGTACCTTAGTATTTGGACTCTTCGCTCGATGTTACAGATAAGAACGGAATTCGTAAAGGAATGTCGTGTATGCTGTGATGTGGGTTTTTGACTCAACTCCAGGCATGGTTTCCAGCCATATCGCACATAAAGTCCCGAACAGGTTGGTTTCCAGCCATATCCCACGTAAAGACCTAGACACACAAAACATCACACACTGGAAGAATTGGGCTATCAACAATTAGCTAACAGACTTCGACATCGACGATACTAACATTTGCTTTCTTTGTTTAGGGTGTCTCTAGAAATTATGTTATTGAGAATACTGTACTGGACCTGTATGAAAGAAACCCACGGTCTGGCTTCTAAGAAATCTCACAGAAAGGTTTCCCGCCGAGGTAAATCACACTTGATAGTGGAACCGTCATGTTACTACCTTTCCTTGCACACCCCGACATGGCGCCATTATTCTCTTTACACATTAGATCACCATGAGACCTAATGTGCAACACAAGGCTTATCATGTCTTTTAGCCACCCATACCTAAGCCTAGGTCAGACCATGTTTAATCCAACAATCCTGCCAGACATTGGATACTAACCCCAACAGTAGGCAAGATGTGGCAGCGAACTAGTAAAAGGCGATGTTGAGCTCCCAGCTAATGGGGAAGACATAAGCGGCGCTATCTAATTAACAGATGCTGAAGACACGACCAGGAGGTGTAGCTTAAGACACGACCAGAAGGTGTAGCTGAAGACACGACCAGGAGGTGTAGCTGAAGACACGACCAGGAGGTGTAGCTGAAGATACAACCAGGAGGTGTAGCTGAAGATACAACCAGGAGGTGTAGCTGAAGATACAACCAGGAGGTGTAGCTGAAGATACAACCAGGAGGTGTAGCTGAAGATACAACCAGGAGGTGTAACTGAAGATACAACCAGGAGGTGTAGCTGAAGATACAACCAGGAGGTGTAGCTGAAGAGACAACCAGGAGGTGTAGCTGAAGAGACAACCAGGAGGTGTAGCTGAAGATACAACCAGGAGGTGTAGCTGAAGATACAACCAGGTGTAGCTGAAGATACAACCAGGAGGTGTAGCTGAAGATACAACCAGGAGGTGTAGCTGAAGACACGAACAGGAGGTGTAGCTGAAGATACAACCAGGAGGTGTAGCTGAAGATACAACCAGGAGGTGTAGCTGAAGATACAACCAGGAGGTGTAGCTGAAGACACGAACAGGAGGTGTAGCTGAAGATACAACCAGGAGGTGTAGCTGAAGATACAACCAGGAGGGGTAGCTGAAGATACAACCAGGAGGTGTAGCTGAAGATACAACCAGGAGGTGTAGCTGAAGATACAACCAGGAGGTGTAGCTGAAGATACAACCAGGAGGTGTAGCTGAAGATACAACCAGGAGGTGTAGCTGAAGATACAACCAGGAGGTGTAGCTGAAGATACAAGCAGGTGTAGCTGAAGATACAACCAGGAGGTGTAGCTGAAGATACAACCAGGTGTAGCTGAAGACACGAACAGGAGGGGTAGCTGCAACCATGGTGCCATGCCACTCGCCATATGTCCCTTTGCGCATCCGTTCTCTCTGTTGTATATTTGTATATTAGCGACAGTAGAGTAATAAGGAAAACTTGGAGGTGGTGGAAAATTTTGAATATCTTGGGTCATTGATTACCAACAACGGTGACACAATGAAAGAAATTACACCGACGACTATCAAATGCTCTTCAAAGACTAAAACAACTGAATAAATTATGGAGTGGGACAGGCAGAACTACACAAATTAGATTTTTAAGAGCATGCATCTTTCCCATTGCAACATACGCCTGTGAGACCTGGACACTTACTAAACAAGCTGAACAGCGCATAAATGCCTTTGAATATAAATGTTGCAGACGAGTTCTAAGAATATCTTGGGTAAAGACAAGAACAAATACATCCATACTTCAAGAGCTGAATACTGAAGAAGGTTGGCTATTAAAGGTAAAACAAAGAAAATTGAAATATTTTGGTCACTTGAAACGTCACGAAAGTTTGGAGAGAACAATAATGGAAGGGTATATGCCTGGGAAGAGAGGAAGAGGAAGGCCAAAGAGAAGATGGGTGCAGGATGTGGCGGATGATCTCCAGATGGGTGTATCGGACGCGGGACATCTTGCTTATGATCGAGAGGTTTTCCGGAAGGTTGTTATGGGAGCGAGGTTCTGCAAAGGACAAGCTACTGAATGAATGAATAAATGAATGAATGAATGAATGAATGAATGAATGAATGAATGAATGAATGAATGAATGAATGAATGAATGAAGAGTAATGGTGATACTGTAGCAGCCGACAATGTCACCAATGTAAGTGAGGCCCTAGCTTGTTTGACCCTGAAGTCGCCGACAGTGACGTAACCAATACAAGTGAGGTCCTGTGTTTGAATCTTCACAGGCCTAAAGACAGAGAACCACATGTTAGCGCTGGATAAGCTGCTTCTTTACACATGACTGTATATGGCATAGCTCTACAATATCTCGGCCAACAATGCATGGACCACTCACTGTATATGGCATAGCTCTACGATATCTCGGCCGGCAATGCATGGACCACTCATTGTATATGGCATAGCTCTACATCTCGGCCGGCAATGCATGGACCACTCATTGTATATGGCATAGCTCTACGATATCTCGGCCGGCAATGCATGGACCACTCATTGTATATGGTATAGCTCTACAATATCTCGGCCAACAATGTATGGACCACTCATTGTATATGGTATAGCTCTACTATATCTCGGCCAACAATGTATGGACCACTCATTGTATATGGTATAGCTCTACAATATCTCGGCCAACAATGTATGGACCACTCATTGTACATGGTATAGCTCTACAATATATCGGCCAACAATGTATGGACCACTCATTGTACATGGCACAGCACTACAATATCTCGGCCGGCAATGTATGGACCACTCATTGTACATGGCACAGCTCTACAATATATCGGCCAACAATGTATGGACCACTCATTGTACATGGCACAGCTCTACAATATCTCGGCCGGCAATGTATGGACCACTCATTGTACATGGCACAGCTCTACAATATCTCGGCCGGCAATGTATGGACCACTCATTGTACATGGCACAGCTCTACAATATCTCGGCCGGCAATGTATGGACCACTCATTGTATGTGGTATAGCTCTACAATATCTCGGCCAACAATGCATGGACCACTCACTGTATATGGTATAGCACTACAATATATCGGTTGACTACCGCATAGTTTGAATAATCATGTCTTCTGTTTGGGTCCGGCAGGTGAGACTGGATTTGGCTGCGGAGCTCTACTTTGTAGAGATTCAGTATTGAGACAGGACGACTTTAGCAAATCGCCCAAGATTAGCGGGAGAATATAAACTGGAATATTTTTGAAACCGAGAGGTCGAGGGCCAGGATTGTTTTTAAAATAGTCATAGGTTGAGCGGGAGTGCATGACCGAATAAGCGACAAGGCCATCCTCTATTGTTGACTAGCAGTTTCTCAGGGAGGGGAGTGCCAAATGTATTGTACCTTTGGGTTCAAGCTGTCAGATGGACAACAGGTGAACGTTGGGGGTAGCATAATTTATGAGTACAGGCGGCATTGGAAGTGGCCTTAGCTGTCAGAATAGAACGCCCTACTCCAAATTTATGGTGGCGGGAAAAAGTAAATGAACTTAGAACTGAACTTGGCCGTGAACTCCAGCTAACAATGTAGATTTGGGTTAATGATATGATGGTAGTACGCAAATTAAGCAGGGTACGCGAGGTACTGATTGGGTAGCCCTTCACAAGGATGGTCACGTGATTCAAGAAAGGCGCCAACTCGAGAGGTGATATATATTTTGGATCCAGTCAGTTGAGAGGGTGTGTAACGAGCAAGAGTGCGGTAGCAACAGGGTCGAGGGCTGGGCGACCGCCCAGCCCAGGAGGAAGTGTGAGTTTGGAACTCCAGCAATGGTTATGTCTATATATCAGGCTGTTTAGTGTCCAGGAAGATGGAGAGGCAGTATTAAAGACGGAAAGATGCACATATCACGGTTTCGTCTGGACTGCTGAAGTAAAGTAGGATGGTCAAGGATCTGTGAACCATTTATTCCAGATAGATAAATCTGATGGAGTGGAACGCAAATTCCGAGGATCACGAAATGGCGTGCAAGCCATTTGAGAAGGACTGTTGGCTAAAGAAGAGCACTCAGTAGTTGCAGATGATGGCTAACGTCAGATAGGACAACCACTAGCCAGACTGCGATCGGAATCACACGGGAGACACTGCGGTTGGAACCACACAGGAGACTAATGTCAAATACAACTGGAAACCGGTGGTGGGATCCACGGCAAGCGAGGTTGAAGAGAGCAATCGTATTTCAAATATGGGACCCAGATGATCAACGGGACGGCAGAAGTTGAATGTAAGTTGACATAAGACTTAGACCTAATTAGTTTAATTGTATATTATAATCGGGTACCTTAGTTTAGAGAACTATAGCAAACTACCGTAGGTGAACTTACCGCGTAATCATGAACGACCGACAAATGTCAGGACTGAGTGCAGCGTCCTGCAAAGGGCCCACACCTAACTAGCTAGCTAACTATAATAGCAGTCTAAGCAAGGAAGCATTGGCAAACTACTGAACGTTAACCCGCTAAATGGATCACGACCCGGCAAAGGATCAGGACTGAATGCGACGTCTTGCATATGACCTTTATTTAAATGGCCGAAATAGAGTGTTGGGAGTCATATTAATCGGAGAGATAAGCAGAGTGTGGTTAAACTGTAAATGTGCATGTAAATTAAGTAATTGAACTAAAAGATTAATGATAACTAGGCGGGTCAGCACGGCATGTAAATACGCAGAGATGGCAGTATTGCAAGGATATAAACACAGCGACCAAACACAGCAGATGGCAAGGCACTCGCGATCACTAGGTCAACCAGACAATAGGTGAGATCGTCGGCCGGAGACGGGACGGACACAGGAAGGAATGTTGTCTTTTGTTCGCTGGACATAGGTGAAAGGAGGTCGCGCTTCTGCTGTTGTGTAGTTAAGTTGGCCTGGCGTGGTACAGGCAGCGAGTTCAAATCTTCGGGTAAATAGTTAAATACTTTTAGGGTTATGTTGGCTGTAGGCGGCGCGTTGGGAAATAGGCGATAATAATGTTAGTTAAATATATATAGACGATAGATTACTGTGTTTACAATAAGGTTCTTAATTTATGTTATGGCTAAGATATACTAATACTAGTATAGATAAAGAAGAGATAGATGTTAAGGACTTTGTAGGTAGTGAAAGACTAAGGTTTATTCTCACATAAAACTCACGGGTATTGTTTTATAATGTTTCAGACATTGTCTGGGTAAACAGTTACCCGCTGAACAAGTTGGATGGGAGCGAATTAATTCCCTGGGTATATGGATTGATGGATCAATCTATGGATCAATGGGTATTTGGGCTGAATATATGGACCACTAATAAGCCTACGGAAAGATAGTTACGAAACAAAGGCCGGTGTAATTCCTAGCTTTAGTCTTTTACTTCATGCGGTTAATAGGTGATAATAAGTGGCATTCCCCTAACATCCAGTGGCATAGGCTGTTACACTATCTATCTCTCTCTTGTGAGGCAATGCAGCATCGTATTATTACAGTTCAATATGCATTATGTGTCTGCAATGCATGTACTGATTACTCTATGCGATTATGTTGTAGATTGTCACTCTGTTATTGTTCAAGAAGGAAATAAATATATTATTGAGTTGTCTTTTATTTCGACTTGTTAGTCTGAAGTAATATAAGTAGAGTAGCTTAGAGACCTTGTGAGGCTGTACATCTCTTCTATAACCTGATAACATACACCACGAGACATTGATGGTGCAATAGTAATTAACTATTGTTCTCACGCGGAGACACGAACCTACATCTGTCGTATCCCTCACTCTCATCCTCTTTTTCTCCTTCTCTCTTTCTCTCTTCATCTTTCCTTATTATCAAAGATAGTGCGTTGTAGGCAGAGTTCGACTGAGGAACGAACTTTTAGGCTTCACACTATTTGTATCATTTCCCTCATACACCCCTCTTCTTTCTCTCCTCTCTCTCCTCCCTCCCTCTCTCCTTCTTCCTCTTCTTTTCTAGCTGTCACAGTATACATTGATGGAATTTCATTCAACTGCAGTAACGTTAGCGATAGCAGCAGCAGTAGTGGTAGCATTAGCTGCAGTAATAGCAGCAGTAGTTGATGTTTTATATTAAAAACCATCAATTACACTATACAGTACATAACCATGACCGCACTGAGTATTGATGTATGTTTCATAGACTACAAGAAGGTTTTTGGCAACGTACAACCTGAACAGCTATAGTATGTCCACATTTGGTTGCCTTCATTCACGATCAATTATTTTGAAAACTGTCTGTTGCATCGTTATGAAAGTTTTCCAGCCGTCTTATATTTACCCCCACCCAAGGAATATGTCTTTGAAAGGTCCCAAAACAACTTAAATCATTGAAAGCGGCGACATTCCTTTGATCTTTTGCTGAACAACTAGTGATTTCTCGCTAACGAAGTTATTTTTACGGTAATGTGAGACATGTCCAATTCTGTTGACACACAAAGGCGTATCCGGATTCGTATGAGAGTGGGTGCAATGAAAGAATTAGCTTAAAATCGACAGGGTCGGCTGCATTGCAACCGGGTGTTTATCCCATATGGCTCAGTTTCTTTCCGCAGCGCGGAAAGCGTCGCACGAACTCCGTAGCTCCAGCGACGACCCTCGGGAGTCTCCGAAAAAAATGCACTCGTGAAATGAAGGACGCGGCTCGAAATCGAACATACAACCTTCGGAGCCCGAGTCAGACGGCTTGACCACTTCACCACGGAGAATCCCGAGAGGGGTGCAATGTGTAATATTAGTAAAGACAGAGGAATTTACAGAGGCACGGGGTAAATAATTTGTAAATTAACAGGAAAGTAGAAGGAATATATTTCTTACCTTATTTTTCATTTCCTTCTTGTTTCTTCAGTTATCAGTTATCAGTTGGGGTATCTTCATTGCACTCCGGACATGTCCATAGGTGCTCAGATCCTCCCCCCCCCCCCCCCCCCAGCATATGCATCAGCGTCCGGTGGCTAATAGTGCCAGTTCTGTGTTGGTTGACGAGGCGCCTTGTTTTCCCGATGTACCTCTCGCATCTGGCCGTGCCGAATTCTTACTCCCAAGTCTTTCATCCTGGACAGCGATGTGGATTCACTGACGTCAAAGTCCTCTGTTCTCACCATATCTTTAAGGACGTTAATAACATCGGCACGATCCATGGGCTGGCCATCTACAGGGGGTGCAGAGCCAGCCAGTTTATCAGCTCGTTCATTTCCCTCGACTCCCGCATGTCCCGGGACGAAGATGAAGGTGACTTTACGAACAACAGACTTCCGCAGCGACTCAGTCCACCGTCTACGTACAGATCCAGCTTCGACCTTCTGAATCATGCTCATTGAGTCACTTAGTACACACACGTTGGTATAATGCTGTGATTCCAGCCATATGAAAGCCTGTGTAACTGCCATCACCTCCATCGTCATGCTGCTCGAGGTCATAGAGTGGGCACCACTGGATTCTTGAACGGTTCGGCCCGCTGAATGGGCTGTAAATGCCCACGCACTTCTGTGCTGCTTTACAACAGATCCACCTGTATAGATGAGCACTTTGGGGCTACATGAGTGTTCATAGATGAGCGCGTTGACTTCTGCATTGACAGCGACAGGGTTCTGCTCTCTGCACCGTCTGTCGATAATTCAGGAGAGAGTGCACTTAAAAGCTGGAGGCACCGGCACCCATTCCTTGCCGGGGTTTATACCGGTAAGACTGCAGACCTGTCTGACGACATCTTCCGCCCGACCCATCCATGATGTGCCCCTCTTTAGCCTGTCACCCTTTTCTCTGAATATAGCGTCATGCAAAGGTGCTGCTCATCTGCACTTATTTTTAAGAATGCACGAGCTCTCCAGATCTTGATCCTGTGTTCCATTGTCGGGAAGTCAAGGAGGTATCTCATTGATACACAGCTGGTGTCTTTCGTGCAGCCCAAAATGATGCGCATGGCTTCGTTTTGTACCTTTTCAAGTCTTCCAATCTGTGTAGGGCTGACAGTGAGGATGGCCAGGGCATACTCTGCTCAGATCTTAATCTGTGTCGGACGATTCCAGTAGGTTGATGATTGCTCTCGGTTGCATAAAATTCAATCCATCCTTTCTTCAATAGTCCTCTTCCTCTTTCAACACATGGTCCTCACATTTTTTCCAGTAACTTTTATCAATATTTAATAGCGCGGACTGGGTTAGTATCTTGACGTCAGACAATTTGAATGTAGTATTGGCAGCTGCCACTTGTCCTTTAATTTTAGCCCACACAAGTTCTATAGGGTGTAAATTAGAATGATACGGCGGAAGTCTCAAGCACCTATGGCCATGCTCTTCTATCAACTTGTCAATTTGAAATTTATTGCTTTTTTGAGTCTGTTTTACAAGGGACAACAACTGTAGCTTGAAATATGTTTCTGGAAATGGTATATTTTCCCTTCGGAGCCATATCTTTATTGTTTCCTTTGTGCTCGATGCCGTGGGTATTTTGTCTTCTTGGGCAACAACATTGTGATATGATGCATTGTCCATGATTAGACAAGACGGTCTATCATGGGATGGAAGTACTGTATTCTCGAGCCAATCTCTAAATACATTACCATTCATCGCATTATGATAATCCCTATTGTCTGTATGCTTTGATACGAACACGAGCCCAGCATTCTGTAGTAAGCCATTATGAGTACTACCAGCATGGGCTATGACCAAACGCTGTCCTTTACTACTGGGCACATAACGTTTTATCTTTCCATCCATTGATTGCCATTCCTTTTCACTTGTGTGGTGCGCATTGATCCACGTTTCATCCAAATACACTATGTCATAATTTTCTTTGCGCATTTCCCTTATTTCACGTAGGTATCTGCTTCTCATGGCTCCTAAATGCGGTTGCTCGCAAAGGATATTTCTACCTCCCTTGTACTTTCTAAAAGTGAAGCCTAATGTACTTATAATTTTCCACAAAGTTGTTTTGGATAGCTCTATGTTATTGTCCTTTCTCAACAAAACCATCAGTTTTCTTACACTCACTGTTTCTTTGGCATCCATCATTTTTATAATAACTCGTCTGATGACATCCTTGTCAAAGCTGTCTACAATTGCCTTTCTACCTACCGTTTGCTTATCGCGTGTTGGTTTCATTCCAGATTCTTGCACCCATCGACGAAACGATCGTTTACTCAAACCTAATGCATGCACTGTTCTTTTTTCGGGATTTGTAACAGTATGAAACAGTTTCCTGCGATCAGCTTCTTGACAAAAATATGTGTACAACTTCATAGCGATGTTTTGAAGTGTACACAATTTCACTTTTAATCCCATTGAACAGTATTAACACATTCAAATAGTAGCTATTAAGATTACATTAATGGTAAGATTTATTTATATAATCACGTTTCATGAAAGAACCCACAGTTTGACGACGCCTCTGAATTATAACACTCAGTCTGTCCAAAAACGAAAGACCGCCAGAAAATTTTAAAATTAGAGCGAATGGGTCTTGCTGAGCTGTAATACTCTAAAAACTAAGGCATTCATGGCGGGGCGGTAAAATATATATCTCATATAAGCAAAAATTGAAATCTGCTGTACAATCTCCAGAACAAAATTTTTTTTGTTGGGTGGACATAATGATAAGGTTATATACTAAATCTCATTATTTTCCATCAGTTGGTTACTGAGATATTCAATTTTATATTGAGGCAACAACAACAAAAAACACACTATAACTGCATGCCTTCGAGATTTAGGATATTATGGAAAGGACAGACTACTTAGCAACCTATACCTGGAACAAGTTGCACCAATTAGATAGGGCAACATTTTCTCACCGCATATAGATATAAAATGTGGAATACGCCAGGAATCCGTGTTGTCCCCCAGCATTTTCAACTTATACACAGAGAGTGTTTTTAAACAAGTTGGAAAAGTGCCTGGGCTGAACATCAACGGAAGAATAATAAACAACCTGAGATAAGCGATGACACAGTGTTGCCAGCAGAAAGTGTGCAGGAGTTATAGGCTTTGTGGAGCAAGTAAACAGACACAATGTGGATTAGGTATTAATATTACATGTGTGGGGGAGGGGGCGCGCACACACACACACACGCACACACACACACACACACACACACACACACACACACACACGAAAACGATTGTAGTTAGCAATGGAAGAGAGAGACCAACAATGAGCATTACAGTAAACCAGTAAATCCAGAACAAGTAACACCCTTCTCCTATCTTGGATATGCAATACCAGATGATGACAGAAATTAAATGGGAATCAAAAAGAGAATTGGAATGGCTTAAAACAGTTTTAACAATAAAAATATTATTAACAAACAGCGAGATGGATGAATAGCATTCTGTAAGAGTGTATACAACTGGGGCTAGAAGCAGAGAGTGTTGGCGATCCATTACAGACAGCCTTTATTGTGGAGCCGGCACTTGATCGATTGCAGCACTGCGCAATCAATGACACACAATCTCTTGTGCTATATATGGTAATGCCAATATCCTGATCGGAACTCTAGATAATAATTGGGATATGCGGTGACTATTGTTTAATAATTGGGATATGCGGTAACTATTGTTTAATAATTGGGATATGCGGTGACTATTGTTTAATAATTGGGATATGCGGTGACTATTGTTTAATAATTGGGATACGCGGTGACTATTGTTTGATAATTGCGATATGCGATGACTATTGTTTAATAATTGGGATGTGCAGTGACTATTGTTTAATAATTGGGATATGCGGACTGTTATTTCTTGCATTACAATATAATAATTTGTGTTATTCGAGACATTATAATATCCAGGTGTATCACACCCCCCCCCAACCCCCCCCCCCCCCCCCCCCCCCCCCCCCCCCCCCCCCCCCCCCCCGCGCCTGTTTCATGGGGATACCTCGTGTTATACCTGTATTATTTCACGCGGCGCGGGTTACATTAAATAAGGATACAAAAAGCACTAGGTAATTTCTGGAAGTCAAATGCTTGCTTGTGTTCGTTGGCTTGAGCTCCAACGCAAAAGTCCTGTATGTCGGATGAAGGCATCCTGTTGTCCAACATCATTGTGATGTCACACAGGACCTGAGGTTTGCGTGAGTATCCGTTGTCCCATGTCTGGCTTATTGGTGTGCAGACTGGTGGTTCCTCGCCATGCAGGCAGACACTCTCCGACTTCGGAAGAATGGAAGTCAAATGAAATTAGCACTATAATACCAAACATAGCATATGCAACTCTGGGGTTATATCAGTACTGCTATATGGCTTAAAAATATAGAGAACTACGGAGACAATTACAAACCAAGTACAGTCACTAACTGGTGCCTGTGCAGTACAGAAAGACTACATTGGTATGACAGAATCACTGGTGCGGGACTCAGTGAGGGAGACAGACAGATTACAGCGAATAAAGAGATGAGGCGGTAGCGCTGGATGGGATACACTGATGTAGGCCAGTGTCTGTAGTAGTGAAACTCCTTGCTGTAAGCAACGTCTCTCTATGAATACCAATGTTGCCTGCGTATGTCGGCCACCGCGCATTGTGTGACGTTGTAGATTGCTGCCAATGTCAGGAAATTGAGCACTGGAGAATTTATTGTTATCATACTGCAAGATCCACACAGACAATATCACGAAGCACTGATTTCGCGTTGTAAACTACGAGTATGTTATTATCAGTACAGCAAACTAGCATGCGTTAGGCCACCCCGTATTTCACAGTCATAGTACATCAATTACTGGTACAGCTTGTCAGAAATGGTACTTGTAAACTCTCACACTGAATTCCTAGCCAAGGCTTCGGAATATGCTGGAGGATAAGAAAGTTCGCCGCCTCACTTTCCCTGTCAGGACTTTGATACAGGCACAGTTGAATGAATCGAAAATTCTGACGACATGCCAAAAGAGAACGTTTTAAGAGAACGTTAAACGCTAAGTGTAAATTTATATGTGTGTTTTGAGTGTGTGTGAGAGAGAGAGAGAGAGAGAGAGAGAGAGAGAGAGAGAGAGAGAGAGAGAGAGAGAGAGAGAGAGAGAGAGAGAGAGAGAGAGAGAGGCGAACGTCTAGCTACAGCGTTCCGGACAAGAAAGGGCAACAGACAGAAAAAAAACAATTGTCCAGATTCAGCGTGTTCTGTGTAATGGTTTCGCTTTCGTCTGGACCCATGAGCCTTACCGGATAGTTTAGTCGCTTAGCACCGACCACCTAGTCCAGAGCTAGCGAAAACTTGCCGGAAATTTTGCGTCGTACCATGGCTACTAATGAATATAAGCCGCAAACCGGGCCGCGTGAAATCCTCAGGAATCTACACCAGGTAGAGCCGCATGTAGAAATGCCAACCTGAAGACATTTCATGGCCATTACATGTGACCGCAGAATGCAAGTGGTCAATAATTAATTCAGTATTGAAATAATGTGTTCACTGCTAAATGAGTCAGATACGGGTGTACCGCTTTGTCCGGCAACGAAACGCGTCAAAGTACCACGCACAAATGCACTATTCATAAAGCTTGATCACATACATTTACTTAGGAGACACGTTCACAATCTCTGCCTAAAGGTCCTATTTTGTATACTAGTGTAACGTGATGTAGCCACTCACCACGATATTTTGTTCTCCTCTGCTCATATGTTTTAGTCCAGCGGCACTTCGTCAAGCACTCATGATGTCCCTGTACCAACAACCATCACAACATTATATCTATTAGACATTCAGCACAAATCTACACCGAATCTCGGTACAAAATAGGGCCTCTTCTAAAACGTTTATTTGCATATGTGGTTATTGTTTTATCAACTAACGTAATAGTGGATACGTGACTATAAACAGTGGATGTATAATTCTCTACATTCATTTATCGTATTTAGTTGTGAATATCTTTTATAATCTTTCTTAACGGGTTTTTACTGTGAGTGATAAGGTCTTCACTGCTCTTCTTGATCTGTATACGTATTTTTATATATTGTCGGTTATATTACTGTTTCTGTATACTTTAGAGTGTGATTGTAATAAGTGATGTACTTTGTAATAATTTATGATAACGGATAGTTGAAATTTCTAATAAGTATGAACACTGGCTCAATATAGTTGGGTTCCGAGTCGGGAGCTATTAGGGAGCTTCCGAACTATCGCTTATGCTTAATCACAATTTTCACATATTCGGCGTTAGCGAAAGTCGATTAAATGGCTACATCTTAGATGAAGACATCGCAATAAGAGATTTTTAAGTTATTAGAAGATATCATTATAAGAAACAAGAGACGGGTATATTTCTAAGTCTTAACATCCACCGTAGGCTAGATTTTGAAACCAGTGACATTGAGTGTGTATGGCTTGAGGTTAAACAACGGAATCTCATACCCCTAGTGGTTGGCTATCTTTATCGGAACTACAGCGCAGGAGGCATCTGGTATGAAAAATTCACCACCATGATGGATGTAGTCTTTAGTAATGTGAGAGAAATCATACATAGACATTAACACATACAACAAAACATTGAAAAACATAATAGAGTCATATAACTTCCAACAATTAGTCAAATAAGCCACTAAAATAACAAAATCATCTGCAACACTTATAGATAATATTGATACTACATGTCCTGACAACATCATAGAATGAACCGTACCATTTAATGCAATGAATGAGTAATTATTGCTAAGTATGTTGCACGTGGCCGAAAAGAGGTACCAAACCCCCGAAACATAAACAGATAAGTACAAACTATAGAAATTATAAACATTTCAATCAAGATGTCTTTTTACAAGACTTGGTCAACTCATCTCTGGACTGCTTTTATCAACTTCCTGACCAAGATTATGCTTGGACCACTGGCTGAAGACCTTTCTAAGTGTATCTGATAAGCATGCTCCGTTTAAGGAAGTTTGAGTTAAACATCACACTAAACCCCCGTGGATCACCCAGGAGGTAGTTGATATTATGAGAGACAGAGGTAGGGTACATTAAAACAGAGACCTAACCACAAACCGTAGTCTGAGAAACAGAGTTCAATATGTTATTCGAAAGGAAAAGAAAATCTATTTTAAGAACTTAATAATCGATAAAACCAATACTAAAGATATATGGAAAGCATTTAATATCTTGACAAACAAACACAATTCCTCATAATGATTACCATCAAATCAGGTTATATGTAATCAATTCAGTAGTTTATTTCACATGGACATACACTAGTTGAAGGCTGCAATACCAGATTCTCCACATATCTTTATTGTTATCATTTTGTGAGAATAAATGCTATAGAGACATTCCCTCCAACATACTGCTAATGACGATCATTGAAGTATATTATCATTACAGTAACCTAAAAACATAAAAACACAATAACCCATCAGGACTAGATGGAATCAGTAATCGAATCATTCGTTGCGCTGCACCGATGATCTGCAAGTTACTAACTTTTATATATAATCAATGTGTATCCTCATTTAACAGCTGGTTAATTAGACGATCGTCTCATGAGTAACTATTGGCCAGTTTCCATATTATCATCACTATCTAAATCGATAGAAAAGCACATTCACAAAACAACACTAGAACACTTAGTTCGCTACAGACTAATAGTTGACAGTGAGTCACGGTTTCGGCCAAAATATTCTTGTCGTCCGACCCTAACAAACATAATAGAAAACTAGCATCAAAATATTAACAAAACTCTTTGTGGAGCGGTGCTTATAGACTTTAGAAAAGCACTGAATATGATAGATCATATTATTTTAATTTAAGGAAACTAGAAACAACATGAGTAAGCTTTAATATAGTGACATTAATTTTTTTTTAATCTTTTTATTAAACAAAAAACAAGTGGTATCGGACAATAAATCGTTATCTCAAACCATTACCTTTAATGTTGGAGTACCTTTGGTCCTCTGTTATTTGCCATTTATATAAATGATCCTCCCTTATACCCTTTGTCGTCCTGCGATCTATTTGCAGACTAGTGCACAGTATATAAAAACGCTATTGATTATACTGTGCTAGAATCGTCCTTGCAACAGGAATTAAATAGTGTAATTAACTGGGGTTATACAAACAATATGCAAATTTACACTACTAAAACAAAATCAATGTTATTGGCAACCCTGCAAAGACTTCACATTCTAATAACTCACAGAGAACCCTTCAGCTGCATGCACATTGACAGCACAACTGTAGAAAGTGTAACCGAGCACAAAGCACTGGGTCTTATCATTGATACAAATCTAACCTTTAATGCCTATATTCACGCTCTCGTAAACAAATAGCAAAATTAACAATTTCCTTGATGAAAACACAAGAAAGATATTCTATACTTCCGACATGCACAATCATAATGACTATTGCTCGACAATCTGGGATGGATGCTCCAAATCAATAACAAAGCGCCTTTATTCACGCCAGAAAAGGACAGTGCGTTTAATTAATGGTAAAAAGCTTATCGACAATTCTAATCTACATGAAGGTCTTCAGTTACTGCCACCTCACAAACGCTTACTTCTTAATACGGCTAAACTAATTCACAAAATCCTATTTCAAAATGTTTCACCCAACCTTTGGCCAATGTTTAAATACAACGCAAGACATAGAGAACGACCAAACATACTTCATGTCCCTAAACCTAGGATAGAATTATACAAAACAAGGTTAGCGTACTCTGCCACTCAGTTGTAGAACAATCTTCCACAAGACATCAAAGACACCACCAATCGCTACACATACAGTCGCAACCAGTTTGAACACTATCTCTGTACAGACTGCATGTCCCCCTAAACTAAAAACAAAAAACATTATCTCAAACGACAACTATTATAATAAACATAGTACGTTACACCTACTTATGCATGAATAACATGAGAGACGAAAAGATATAAGATTGGCAGAATGTCAGATGGCCTGCGTGTACAATTCTTAACCCTTTGAAAATAAAGTGTTCTCTCTCTCTCTCTCTCTCTCTCTCTCTCTCTCTCTCTCTCTCTCTCTCTCTCTCTCTCTCTCTCTCTCTCTCTCTCTCTCTCTCTCTCTCTCTCAGCCTTGTCATGCCTGTGTCAAGCAAAGTATGTTTTACACATAATTATGATATAAAGAATGTCTATCACTACGATTTCATTAACTGAACGCAAGATGAATATCCCAATTTCAGCCTATTAACTGTCATGCTTCTGTCTACGTTCATGTTACCCTATAGCACCCTCTTAGCTTAAACATTTTCTGGCCGTCTCCGTGGCCAAAGGCTTGCGAACGCGGTTCGTGAGCCGAGTACCAGGCGTTCGAAACTCAGCCGCGACCGATTTGTGCAGCAGACCATGTCGCGTTGTGTTACAACGTGCTGGTATGGGAGCTGGTCGTTCAGAAAGCAATGGCAAACTTTTTCTTTTTTGTTGCGTATCCCTTACGGGACGTTGCAGTCAACACCAGCATTTTCAGCTGCTGTTGATGTACTAGGCAAGTGTTACGTTCAGTAGATTGCCATTGCTTTCTGAACGACCGGCTCCTATACCTTTTTCGAAAAAAACAGCACAGCTGTGTTTCGAACCCGGGTATACGGGCTCACAAACCGCGTTCGCAAGCCCTTTAGCCACAGAGACCGGTAATGGCAAACTACTGAACGTAAAAACTTGCCTAGTACATCAACAGCAGCTGAAAATTGCTGGTGTTGACTACAACATCCTGCAAGGGATATGGAACATTAAAATAAAAAATTTTAAAAAAGCTAAACTATGTCAAGTCGACAAGTCCAAATCCAGTGTACGTTACACAGCGTTGCCCTGTCTACTGTCACGTTACGGGAACCATCAAGCTGCAAGTTAAGAACACCTTCCAACGAAACCAGCAGTTATTATGTGCTGATGTCATCACGCCCAAGTAGACGCACTCTGGCCAGTAGATGACGCACTTATTTATCGGCTGTCGTCCTCGCGTCATTGTGAATTCAATAATAGATTATTGGCAAACCAGAGAGAACCTTTTGGTTTTACAGGCGGCTGTCAATGTTTTTTTTTCTTGTTTTTTCATAATTGGCATTTAAATATGTTAGTTAACATGTCACTCCCGAGAACAAGTGTCATTTGTCGCTTTGCGGCTCCTCCTAATATTATGTAGAATTTCAATAGGTTTACCTGACTTTTACACTGACTATATCATCCGGCCACCACTGTCAGTACTGCTGACACAGCAGCAACAAGATCTACACGGACAAGTTTACAGCATGTATCACCATGAAATAAGCATTCAAGGCATGTCAATAAAAACATAACCACCACAGCCATAGCGGAATGACAGACAATGCAGCTGGCATTAATGCTCAGTAGTTCGGTCTCGATTGGGTTAACAATCACTGTCATTGCACACGAACATCTCTCCATAAGAGCTCCAGCCATCCCTCTCTCCCTCTCCAATTCCAGAAGCAAATTTACAGACGATGCACGAACACCGTAGTACTGCTGAAGGACATCCAGGTGTGTGTGAATGCGGACTGACTGGCTATAATATATTCTTCTGTGGGTTGGTTTTATCATTATGAATCTGGGTCGGGCAGCGGCCTGCTCGGTCTGCTCTCTGCCTCTTCTAGGTACGGAGAGATTTGTAGTCCCAATGCCTCGAGTTTGTCGCCGTGGTCCGAGAAGGCTGGAAGTGCACTCCACTACAACAGGATCTGATGGCGGGAAACAGGCTTGGGTGTATCGTCCTTTTCTTAATAAAAATAAAATAAATTAATAAATAACAGTCTACGCCTGAATGGGGCCAGGTAAAAATACAAGCCTGGGGTGGACGCTGAAAGTACTAACAACTCTACCACATGTTCAGTGACAGGCGCTTACAGGATGTGGAATCAAGGAAGATATGGACAAAAATGTCAAGTCAGAAGACGCGTCAATATTGTCTTGTCGTGCATAACCACATTTGAAATATTCATACATATACACCCACCACACACCCATATACATGTGGGAACACTCGCATGCATGTATGTGGGTAAAGTGTTTGTATGTGTGCGTATGAATGTGTGTGTATGCGTGTCTCTCTCTCCCTCTCTCTCTCTCTCTCTCTCTCTCTCTCTCTCTCTCTCCTCTCTCTCTCTCTCTCTCTCTCTCTCTGAAGATTCACAAAATTCTACCGTACCAACAAAACAAAGATATCTGCCACTTTTTTTCTGGCTGGACTATATTTTATTCTATCTTCCTTTCCCCTACACTCTATTAATCTACCTGTCACAGCCCGTATCAATCCGTCATCTCCTCGAATCACTGGTATTACATCACAACACAAAAACACAAACTGTTTGGTGGGTTGCGCACCCGTGCTGCTGCGCCCTTTCACGCGATGAATGTAATGCGCTCAAGATGGGTGATTTCAGTCTGAACTCTTCTACCAAACCAACAAGCTCGTGTTGCCAACAATATGGTGGGTACGGAATGACAAAAACTGGACACGTGTATATGCTCAAATACTCACACGCGTTCTACGCGACATCGCTCCTTGGGCGCTGTCATTAATGTATTGACACGAGAAGAAACAATCGCATGTCCAAAACAAGGTGTCACCTAAATAATACTATATCACACCGACGAACTACATCCTGGTGTTACGTACATAAACACCATTCAATGCCTACACCAAAAGCTGGCGTTATGTACTTAACACTCTACTACACCGACGACCACATCCTGATGTTACCTACATAAACATCATTCAATGCCTACACCCATAACCTGATGTTGTCTACTTAACACTTTACCACACCGACGACCACATCCTGATGTTACCTACATAAACATCATTCAATGCCTACACCCATAACCTGATGTTGTCTACTTAACACTTTACCACACCGACGACCACATCCTGATGTTACGCACATAAACACCCTCGTGTTACCCACATAAATACCATTCTATGCCTCCGCCCACAACTTGACGTTGTCTGCTTAACACTATATCACACCCACGACCACATCCTGATGTTACTCACATAAACACCCTCATGTTACCCACATAAACACCATTCTATGCCTCCGCCCACAACTTGACGTTGTCTGCTTAACACTATATCACACCCACGACCACATCCTGATGTTACTCACATAAACACCCTCATGTTACCCACACAAACACCATTCGATGCCTACGCCCACAACCTGATGTTGTCTACTTAACACTATACCACACCGACGACCACACCTTGATAAAAATGAAGAAACTAAAGTTAGGCCTATCTACACCCAAACTTAAGAAATTACTACTGTTGTGCAGATCTAATAATACATTCAATTTTCTTAATACATCCTACAGCCAAATTGACGCAGTGGCCATATGGAGTCCTCTATGTCCCATTCCAGGGGACACCTTTACGGAACACGTAGAAGAACAAAGATCATCGAATATTAAGGACCCTTTTCTATACCGGTGTGTGGATGGCATATTCCTCGCACAGACTAGACAACAAGCAGAATAATTACACTCCATCTAGAACCAAACCCAAAAGAACATTTCTTTGACTGCTGACCACCAGCATAACGACGCCTTACCGTCCTAGTCATCCTAACTCGACATCGAGAGGATGACATTATTCAAAAAGCAGTCTATCGACAAGAAATATGGACGGGCA
The DNA here is from genome assembly GCA_014155875.1 of Cepaea nemoralis. Lineage (NCBI taxonomy): Eukaryota > Metazoa > Mollusca > Gastropoda > Stylommatophora > Helicidae > Cepaea > Cepaea nemoralis. The sequence goes on from JACEFZ010011488.1 coordinate 67,731, forward strand.
AATACCTGAATTTCAACAGCTTTGCTCTATTCAATATAATCGTGGCTTAGTACCAACCCTGCTGAATCAGCTGGAAAGATGTGCTCAGACGATACACTGCACAGAAAGAACTAAACACCCTTCACCAGACTCTCAAATCTCATGGATATCCAGTCGGTTTCATCAAGCATCACTGCCAGCCATCCGAGGCCCCCCCCCCCCCCCCCCCCCCCCCCCCCCCCCCGAATCAATGATCCCCAAATTTCAAGTGTTTCTTCAGCTAATCTTCAGAGGGATGCTGTTATGACATTAATACACGATCGACTTAAAACAGCTTTAAACCGAATATTCTTTGCTGATGAAACAATGGTCAGATATAAAACCACGTCCCATGTTTACTCCATCTGTGAAAGAATCACTTTCTTCGTAAACCAAATGAAGCTGCATTTATCTATTCCAGTGTGAGTCCCAAGTAACTTATACAGGTAAAACGGAAGGACAATTAGCCCATCGATTATGGAACATATACCAGTGTGGGCGGAAAACAGAGTTAAAAATTTTTCCCTGCGCAGTTGGTAGGACATAAAACTTCGAAGTCGGCCGTCACGGGTCATCTGCTGATTAGAAATCAAAAGAGTAAAGAAAGAACAGGCTTTATACTGTATTCGATGAACAATAATCGATTGCTGAAATATATCGAGACATTATCGATTAGACGATTCCAGTCGTTTCTAAACAAACAGAAGGTCTTTGTGTTTAATCTTAGATTACAGTGGGGATAGCATACTCCACATTGGAACAGTATTAGTGCCTACGTATTTCGAATTTCAGCCAAAGTATTATTCGTTTATTCACTTCATATGATATATAACTCTGCAGTATGCGCTTGACGAGCGGCAGAGCAATATGGCAGACAAGAAATCGTGCAATATATTATTTGTGGATTCGGCATTTAAATTCATTACGGGAATACACTGCTTGAATGTAAGAACAGATGGCCTTGACACGTGTCTTAAGACAGCCAATGCAATATGAGACACTCAGAGACAGGCTGCAGGTGATGGAACTACACCTCGCGTGTCTCTATAACCTCATACTGGTGTTTACTGGCCTGATGGCCATAAACAACGCATGCGAACACGGAGCAGTCACTCAAAGTCTGATCACTAAACAACCACGTTTACCTGTAACCATCTTCATCACAGTAAACACAACTGTTCGCATTGTCTTGTAGGGCAATAACAGCTGACACCTGAGTAATTGTTGTTGTTGTTGCTGTTGTTGTTCTTCGTCTCCGTGCACCTTCAGATGTCAATATATATAAGGGGCGTTCATTTGAAACCCGTTCCAATGGCTTTATTACAAAAGCATGAAAGAAACATTAACAGGTGTGGTAGAATTAAACAAAGTTTCCATTTTGAATAAATTATGTACAATGGGCTGGTTAGAAGTATTCGGGCAAGCATTCCGTTGCTTAGATAGGTGGCGAATGCCGTCCGCAAAAAAGGATTATGGTTGCTCATTGAACCAAGTGTTTACCGCCTTCATTACGCCTGCATCTGTGTGAAATCGTTGCCCCTTGAGGGTTTTTTAGAGGTCCGAAAAAATGAAAATTACATGGTGACAAATCAGGACTAAGGCTGGATGTTGCAGAATTTCCTACTTCTTCCTTGCTATATGCGTCCTGCACAATCTTTGCGACATGCGGACGAGCATTATCGAGCAACAAATCACACCGCGAGAAAGCATGCCGGGTGGTTTATTCTTGATGGCTTTTTGCAGCTTGTCTAGTGTTTGCAAGTAGTGGGTAGAGTTGATATTGACACCAGGTTCTTTAAAGTCGGTCAACAATAGCCCTTCATGGTCAAAAAATGCGCTCAGCATAACCTTACCAGCGGAAACCTGTAACTTGAATTTTGTTGGGCTTTTGGTGATCCAGCATGCTTCCATTGCATGTTCTCTCTTTTGCTGCTCGGCTCAAAGAGGTGACACCATGATTTATCTCCTGCCACTATGTGGAAGAGAAATGCATCACCCTCCACTCTGTAACGCAGCAAGTGGTTCAAACACCATCCAATGCGTTCCTCTTTTTGGTGGTCGGTCAACATCCGTGGTACCCACTGTGAACACACCTTCCGATATTGCAGTTTCTTACGAACGACTTTTTGAATTGTCCCAATTGACACATCAAATTCCTTTGCCAGCGAAAGTATGCTTCGACAACGGTTCATGTGTACTGCTGCATCAATTTTGGCGATTTTTTTTTCCCCGGCCGTCGAAGATCTGTCGTGAACAGACATCCTTTCCGAAACATTCGTGCCCAGTCTGTCACTGTTGTCTTCGACACACATTTGTTACCGTACGCTGCCTGCATTCTTCGATGAATGTCTACTGGTCGACATCCTTCAAATGAAAGAAACTGAATCACCGCTCTTTGAGCTTCTTTGGACGGATTTTGGGTCAACCCGGCCATTTTCTCAACGGTCAGAAACAGAACCTATGCATCATGGGACGATAAGTACTTGCTCTTTTATTCACTGGTCAGTACTTATCACATGACAATGACATGATCATGTTCAACGCACGCAATTACGCGCGGTGCGGCATGAATGGATTTCAAATGAACGCCCCTTATTTTAATGAATGCAAAGAAAGCAGGAGTTAGCTTAAGTCTGTTGACGCCCCCACAAATTGGTCTTCAAATGGAGTAACTGTTCAGTTACCAGTGACCACACGGACGTTCCACTGTTGGTTGAACCATCTACCTAATCAGTGTTTTTACAGAGATCGAATCACACACTGAAATAACGCCCATGTACACCATAAGACGCACTCAGCTCGTATATAGGGTCCCAGATCTTCAAAAAGTCCAGGATGGGACTACCACAGTTACACACACACACACACAGCGGCCATGGCGTCAGAAGCGTGGAGTGAGACAAAACAGATATAAGTGCTGGTCTGGGCCAGCTCTATACAAGCCCGGGTTTTCTGTTATATCAACGATTGAGGAAATGGTGAGCTCTCCTGTCTTCAGCAAACGAGGAAATGGTGAGCTCTCCTGTCTTCAGTAAACAGGTTTACGCAGAGTAACTATCTGTAGTTTCCAAGACACACCACACCCCCACAACTACCGGATCGTACAAAAGCCAACATTGACAACATAATAAAGAAACATGTGTATTACCGAAGTACTGTGGCTATTTAACGATTAACATCTTTCTAGAAGTAAGATTCCTCTGTACATGTCATACACATAATGTTTTATTTTTTGTTAAATTGAACACATCATTCATTTTTGTCCTCTGCCACTTAAGGGAATTATAGTTAGGAAACTAGTCGATTTTAGCGCCTTATTATTGACAATTCCATATTCTGGCAGTCGTCTATGTTTATATGCATAAATGATATACAAACACGGGTGAAACAATTATTTTTGCTAACCAACTGAGTAATACTAATAACATGTCTCGTGTTTTGTCTAAATTCGCATACAGCATCTCTCTCTCTCTCTCTCTCTCTCTCTCTCTCTCTCTCTCTCTCTCTCTCTCTCTCTCTTCTCTCTCTCTCTCTCTCTCTCTCTCTCTCTCTCTCTCTCTCAGAGAGCAAAGACACACAAAGTACGAGCAACTATTAACTTTAATGCATAGTAATAGCACAGATTTCACGTCAACATAACATTGTACAGACTTGAAGCGTACAGGTTAGAATTAGTGACAATAATGGTCATTTCAGAGCATCCATGAGAAGAAGAGGTAGGCGAGAAAATCTATCAGTGACGGGTTTGGTATGTTGAACACAAACGCAATTATTCACCAAACTGAAATGTCCGTTAACAGTTGTGGGGAAACTACGCTTGTCGGTGGACGCCATACATAACTGAAACTTCTCCGCACTAACTGGCGTGTGATCGTCATCCAATGTTCATGTGTAAGGCCCGATGGCATAGCAGTCATTACGCCTGTCTGTCTGCCAAGGTCCGCGGTCAATCCTCAGCACAGGCTGGATTATTTGTTCCCACCAGTACGGCTCTAGGGGTGACCCATACATATCAGAAAGGATCCTGGAATTTTTTTTTTTTTTTTGCCCTCGCTCGTATTGAACTCAAGCGTAGTCCATACACACTACTTCTAGTAGTGCTGGACTGAATTTTGCGCGTGGATTGGCTTTCCCTATTAAATGTCCCTCGCCATATCTCATTATGACATGGCCTAGGATATGTGACAGTGCAACATTTCAACCCCATCATATCTCATTATGACATAGCCTAGGATATGTGACAGTGCAACATTTCAACCCCATCATATCTCATTATGACATGGCCTAGGATATGTGACAGTGCAACATTTCAACCCCATCATATCTCATTATGACATGGCCTAGGATATGTGACAGTGCAACATCTCAACCCCATCATATCTCATTATGACATGGCCTAGGATATGTGACAGTGCAACATTTCAACCCCAACGGAGGTATTTTACAATTGTACTAATATTGTGTGCGTACGTGCATGCATGCATGTGCGTGTGTGTGTGTGTGTGTGTGTGTGTGTATGTGTGTGCGCGCGTGTGTGTGTGCGTGCGTGTGAGTCTCAGTGACAAAGTAATCAAGCCATCTGACTCGAGCTCCGAAGATTGTGGTTCGATTCCGGGCCGCGTCCTTCCGTTCACGAGTGCATTTTTTCGGAGACTCATGGGGGTCGTCGCTGGAGCTACGGAGTACGTACTTTGTGCGACGCTTTCGGCAGCTCGCGCTGCGGAAAGAGACTGAGCCATATGGGATAAAACCCGATGCAATGAAGTCAATCCTGTCGACTTTTAAGCGACTTTTTAAGTGTCAAAGAACTATAATAGATTGTTTACGAAAGTCTGTAATAAGAATGCTTACAGTGTTCTGATAATAAAATACGAAGTATAGCAATATCGTAAGAGTAATTACTTGTATACAGTAAAACTACTGCTCGCCGAACGGGCCATAACTTAGAAAACCGACAAATTGTAGACAGCGGGGAACTTCAGACTGGTACGATACTGACTGACACAGTGAAACTGCCATAGCATACGGGCTGCCAGCTATTGACTATTGACTGCGTGTGCAGGTTGTCAATACAGTGGTAACTTGGAGATAAATCGTAACGGTGGTGTGAGACAGTTAATTTCTCACAGGACGGACAGCAGCTGCGTTGACTCACTGACTTCCACTGGTAGCACAGCATTAAAACAACCATTGGTTGGGCATGGTTAAATGTCCCATAAAATATAACCTACTGTGCTATTGTTGCTTCTGTTGATGATCATACTTTCTATTGCTCCTGCTGCTTCCTATTCTTCTTCTTTTTCCCCTCCTGTTCGTCATCTTCTGTCTGGATTAGACACTGGTGATATATTTGGCCTCTCATATTTTACACACGTGACGCTACTGATATTACTATTTGCTGCCCAGATTATTCAGCTGTCCACAAACATTCTTCACTGTCTTTATTTGATTCTCTTGCCCACTATTGTCGCAATCAATCAATCAATCAATCAATCATGTGCCATGCCGGAAAGCGTGGGCGTCATGACTCGCCATTTCACTCGATCACCAGAGTCGTGGATCAGCTCAGTGTTCCTGTCTCGACCATGCCATGTGGTCAAGCCATCCAGGTATTTACTTCTCGGTCTTCCCCTTGGTCTGTTCCCTTCGATCTTGCCAGTTGTCACTAAGTTCTCCAATCCATTTCTTCTCATAACATGTCCAAAAAATTTTGACTGTCTACGTCTAATTTCTCTAATCAATTTACGATTTTCATTTGTCTCCTGTAGTACTTGGTCATTGGTTTTTCTGTCTGTCCATGGTACTCTTTGCATTTTCCTCAGAAACCACATTTCTGCAGCCATCAGATGTTTATCAGCTTGACTGCTCATTGTCCGAGTTTCACATCCATACAAAAGAACAGGCTTTATGTAGCACCTCAACACTCTTTTTCTCGTTTCAATTGACATCTTTTTATTGGTCGGTATGTTTTTCATCTTGCTAAAGGCTACTTTCGCCATGGCGATTCTTGTTCTAATCTCTTCAAGGCATCCTCCCATCAGATGTTATGACTGTTCCGAGATAATTGTACATGGTCCGGTAAAATGGCGACGACGTGACGCGTTTATTCTTCGGGACGACGCTGTTTTAGTGTTTTCCTGTGGATTATATGGTGTCATTTCGTATTCGTTTATTGGAAGTGTTCATAAGACGCCCCGGAAGGCAGGTGGTGGATGAAATTATGAGGGCAGCCGACAGATTGTTGTTGGTTATGGTCTCAAGTTTCGCGACGGTAGGCAGAAGATCTCTTTCACGAGACAATGGCTTCGGTCACCCGGCCAGTACGGTCACTGCCAGGAAGGAAAGCAATGGCAAACTACCTTCTTTAAAAGCGCCTAGTTCATTATGATTCGATTAAAGACAGATCATCGCAAGACAAGGACAGAGACATTATTGTCGCAAACTATGACAGTAATTTGACATCGCATGAAGCTAATGTTCTTATTCCATATTTCTGTTATAATGTCCAGCATCATTGTCACTTGTCCTGTGCTTGTGGTTTTGACGAGTGATCCAGTCATACCCACAAGCTTCTATACTGCAGAACCTGTTTTCTGGTTTGTCCGCGGTATTGTCAACATTCTTCAACAAAACTACAGTAGGTGTTGTCTGTGTGTGTGTGTGGGGGGGGGGGGGGGGGGACTACCATTCGGGGCTGGCAGCACATGCTTATTGCACCTGCAGGTGGGTAAAACTGTCCCCCACGTCACTGCTGTCGGTGCTGCTACTGTCACTGCCATCACTAGCATTGTGCTTCTGACAAACCATATACAGGTGCAGGTGTGGGGGACATGAACTTTGTTTAATTGGTTAACAGAAGCCACATCCTGCACTAGGGACATGCCCATCGTCTTCCTCGACGGATGTGGATGTCAAGTGATGCTAACTACACACCTAGCACACTTAACATGTCCACGCAAAGGCAGTGTAGCCCTAGTTCCAGTTTATATTTTATTTTCATGGTCTCGACATCTGGAGGAAATGCGCGCGCGCGCTTATAAGTACACACATCATATCATCGTGTGCGTTGCCAAATTGCCTAGGATTTCATGTTTTCTTACAAATCTATGGCCTTGCTGTTCTGGATCACACTGAATTGACGCCATTTCTCCATGACATCATCTTAGTCCATCCGTCATCATTTCTCTTGGTTTACCTAAGTCTGCCCTTTTTTTTTTTACCGCAGGTCCTTCCAGTTGTTATGGTGACCTCTAATACCCATCCTCACTATATTATATGACTAAAGAACACTGTCTCTTTCTTATAGTTGTGTATGCTGTTCTACCTTCATTAGCCTCTTCTACACAATCGTTGTTTGTTACTCTGCCAGTCCAAGGTGTTCTCAGCATTCTCAAAAGCCACATCTCCGCGGCTTCCAAGCTCTTCCTCATGTCTTCGTTCATTCATGGGCACCTTCCTGTCTTGACAGACGATAGTTTGGTACATTGTGCTTCAACAAGGTTTAATAACTACGGTCCATGGCGGTGGCGAGTGTGGCTGGTAAGGCCAATTCGTGCTGCAGATGTTTGTCCACAGTGAATGCATGTGAAAACATGGTCATTTCCACCATCATGCACCATCTTACGTCTCTCGCGCTCTGTGTGTGCTTTATCTGCAATCATTTTCTCCTTTGCCTTTATTCCATTTCTGATAGTTGCCCTCCATGCAACACGTTCAGCGGCAACTTGCTCCCAATGTACATTATCAATGCCTGTATCAATCATCTCCCGCTTACACACATCTTTGTATCGTAGTAGAGGCCGACCCTGAGATCTCCTACCCATCTGTAATTGGACAAAAAAGATGTCCTTTGGTATTCTACCATCATCCATCCTCCTAACATGTCCTATCCATCTAAGTCTACGAAGACTGAGCATGGAACACACCGTCACACAACCTGATCTTTCCAATACTTCAGTCTTTGTGATTTTGTCTTGCCACTTAATACCAAGTATTCTTCGCAGACACCGCATATGAAAGCTGTTTAAACGTTTCTCTTGGCGTGAGTAAGTTGTCCAGGTTTCACTGCCATAAAGAAGAGTACTAAGGACACAGGCTTGGTAGACGAGGACTTTTGTTTTGGCAGTAAGCTTCCTGTTCTCCCAGACTCTTTTTGTTAACATGTTCATTGTTGTTGCTGCCTTGCCAATCCTGATGTTGATTTCCTGATCTAGGGTTAATTTGCTATTTACCTCTGATCCTAGATATGTAAAATGGTCTACTATCTCCAGTTCGGCGTCGTCAATAAAGATTGATGGTACCCCATGTGCACCTTGTGACATAATCTGAGCCTTCTTTTTGTTAATTGTCTTCGTTCACACTCCAAGATAAACTGACACACGACAGACCATATTCCACATACTTCTGCGTTCATCCGGACTTTTTTTTTTCGTACGTGATTGCGTTGTGCCTGTTTACAGCAGAGCTGCGTTCTTATGCCGTTAGGCCGACACATCCGACTTCTGCGGGCATTTGTTGACCGGGTTAACCTTCCCGGGGATATTCCAGATACCATCTCACACTCTCTTTCTGATATACAATGATACTGACTTATTACATACGATAATTTTCATGTTCTAAAAAGCAGCTTGTGCTTAGCTTATTCTACTCTTGATCTCTTACACGCATCTTTCATCTGATGTATAACTATTCCCAGTATTCACATTAAGTGACTTATGGCTACGCATCTGTCCTTCTAATTACTACCACATTTTGATTTTATCATTGATTTTCACTGCTTCTGTTATCTGTACATTCAAGAAAAGTCGTCTATCTGTACTTTCTATTATCATAATGCTTGTTCAACATGCGAGTTGAGATACGTTAAAAGTAATAAGACCAGTGACAATTTTGTTCCATATATCATTGGCACCTTGCCGTCTTGACAGACGATAGTTTGTAAGGGATGGAGTTATTGCCTCTCCATAGCACAAAGCCTGTGCTAAAATATAGAGATCATGTGTTGCCCATGCAGCATGATCCCTCTCTCGGCCTGCCTAGTTCACTCCAAAAGAAAGGTAACACCTCTACATCTGGAACAAGACAAGCTGCAGAAGCTGCCGGATCAGCAAAGCAATCCTCTAATTGTCCGCCTGTCGGAGCTTCGATCCTAGACCAGCCGCCAACCAAGGCTTAGGGCCTGGTCTGGCCTGCCATGACACTTTGTCTTTAGGCTGCATTTCCTCGCACCAGGGTAAGGCTTGTACCCTTCCAATTGTGTTCTTCCGCCCGACGCCGTTGGCACAATGTGGGGTGTCAGGTTTGGTAAGCGCCGCCCAACGTTCGAGCTAACAGAAAGCAGGTAGTACCGTCTACTGTTATACGGTAGCTCAGTCACATCTGACTAAGACCTGACACAAGTTCCATATATATAATTGGTGGCAATCTATGTTCAGTACTCACACATGTAGACGTCACGGTCTTCCGGTCACATTATGTTTAGGGCTTAGAATAGTTTATCTGTCTGTCAAAAGATACATTGAAGATCGCAATATTTTTAAGATTTTACAAAAATGCAAGCAGTGTCCACGGACCAAACTACATGTCAACCAATAACCACAACCAACAATGAAGACATCAATCAATCTGGTGCCGTCTCCACAATGAAGGTTGGCTGCTGTGGATCTCCAACACTGTCTGACAATGAAGACATAGAAGATACGAAAAACTTGAAATACCTAGACTCCACAATCAGCAGCAATACAGACAGCCCAACACAAAGCAGGGAAGACTGACCACAGACACGCATAGATCAAACAGTATTTCCAGCCCCTGACAAAACACCAGCAAACAAATTAACCTAACCATTTTTCAGAGCACGCATCTTTCCTGAGGCATCATACAGATGTGACTCCATGACCTTTTGGCAATCACTAAAGAAGATTATCGGGGTTTTCTACTGAAATATTGAAGGCCCATTCTTAGAATGCCGCGCACTCAGAGACTCCTGACAACACTGACCTTCTACGTGGAAGTAACCTGGCCCATCAACAGTGTCATGTCTTGGACAATGCAATATTAAACGTCCCAGTGGATTGTGGGGGGGGGGGGGGGGGGGGGGGGGGGCAGCAATGATGGACGGCGTGGTTCACAGAAGGAGAGGAGGGGTCAACCAGCGCCAGGGTGGGCGCATAACACTGGAGACACTATGGGTGAGAAAATGCACAAGGCTTGGACACTGGCAAATATCCAGATATTTCTGGCAGGGCCGTGATGGGCGCGACCTTCTGCAAATGACGTGCTGCATTATGATGATGATGGTGACTGCTACAATGCCCATTAACTGTTGTAGATCTTGTGCGTTTTCTGATATCAATACTGTGTCACTGTCTCTCTGGATATCTCTCATTATTTCACGTTATCCAAAGACGAGATCCGCTGTGAAATCCTTTCCAAACATCCATACTGTTTTACTGTTTTGTTTTTGTTTGTCAATAATGTATGTCTCCGTTTCCATATGACTCTGCTCATGCTAATCATGAGAAGAAGTTTGGTAACTTGTGCATGCGGTTGGTTGTACGAAATCCATCGGTCCTGGTCTCTTGATTAAGGTTATACATGACGAGGTTATACATGACGAGTTCAAAATATCAAAAGTTTTGTGTCCACTGTTATCAACATCATTAGTTAGTTGAAATCATATTTATATTCCAAATTCCCTCAGTACTTCTAATTCCTCTGTTTTGCTTTCATCAGGTCCAGCCTTTTTTTTGCTTTCTTCATGTCTGATAGCAACAGCGAGGTCTTCGTTCAGTACAGGCGAACCTTGGACATTTACCTTCGTCTGTTTACTCTTTCTCCGCCGTATAACTCTCTTCATCATAACATCGTCTTCTGTTAATATCTTTCCTGTTTTTGCTAAATTCAAACATCCTGTGTTTAATATGATAAGTTTTGCGGATCAAATCACTGATTTGTCAGTTCATTTTCTTGTTGCTGTTTGTATCTTTAAGAGTATGTAATTAAATTAAGTTGCGCTGTTCGCTTAAACAACTTACTTTTATTTTTATGCATTTACCTGTACTTTCTTTATTTTACAATATTCTATGTGGTAATTTTATTTTGTTTTCTTTCGTCCAACAACTTTAAGACTTCTTCAGTCATTGACTTCTTCTTAGCTTTTTGTCTTCTCTCCGGTATTATTTCTGTGCATGTTTGATGGATGGCGTTGTCAGAATAGTCCATTGTTCATTAATGCATTGTGTCTGTCTCTGACAATCACTCTGTAGCCCTGTCTGTATCTGTTCTTACTGTAACTGTGTCAAGTCTTGTCAATATGACTTGTATCTGTCTACACGTTTCTGACAATCACTCTGTATCCCTGTCTGTATCTGTTCTTACAGTAACTGTATCAAGTCTTGTCAATGTGACTGGTATTTGTCTACACGTCGGCCTGATCAAAGCTACAATCGGCTCCAGCAACTGTCTGAACATGTATCATTGCATGTCTACATCTGGTATTGATCACCATTGGTTGCATGTTTTCATGGCTGTACAATCGTCTCTGACGTTTTTACCGCAGGTGTTTCCAATTAACATAGAGAGAGAGAGAGAGAGAGAGAGAGAGAGAGAGAGAGAGAGAGAGAGATGGTGTGTGTGTGTGTGTGCAGAGAGAGCGAGAGAGAGAGAGAGAGAGAGGGTGTGTGTGTGTGTGCAGAGAGAGCGAGAGAGAGAGAGGGTGTGTGTGTGTGTGCAGAGAGAGCGAGAGAGAGAGGGTGTGTGTGTGTGTATGTACAGAGAGAGAGCGAGCGAGAGAGAGAGAGAGAGAGCGAGCGAGAGAGAGAGAGAGAGAGAGAGAGAGAGAGAGAGAGAGAGAGAGAGAGAGAGAGAGAGAGAGAGCGAGAGAGAGAGAATGTCCAATTGATGATTAGCATTACAGCTATTTTAAAAATCACACACACATAAGAACAGTCTGGTAACAGGGGCATGTTATAAGTATGTGTTACAACCATCACATCTTGTCAACCCGAGTGCGCAGAGGTACAAACACGCATATGAACTGCCTTTCCCTCCAATAGCGAACGCTGAGAGATTCAGGCATTGAACCCTGGTCCCACCACCACATCCAAGCGCCAGCCGGTACACCCATTACGTGTTCACATTCTCCCACACCCAGTACGTGTTCACATTCTCCTACACCCAGTACGTGTTCACATTCTCCCACACCTAGTACGTGTTCACATTCTCCCACACCCAGTACGTGTTCACATTCTCCCACACCCAGTACGTGTTCACATTCTCCCACACCTACTACGTGTTCACTTTCTCCCACACCTATTTCGTGTTCACATTCTCCCACACCTATTTCGTGTTCACACTCTCTCACACCTAGAACGTGTTCACATTCTCCCACACCTATTTCGTGTTCACATTCTCCCACACCTAGTAAGTGTTCACATTCTCCCACACCTATTTCGTGTTCACATTCTCCCACACCTAGTACGTGTTCACTTTCTCCAACACCTATTTCGTGTTCACATTCTCCCACACCTATTTCGTGTTCACACTCTCTCACACCTAGTATGTGTTCACATTCTCCCACACCTAGTAAGTGTTCACATTCTCCCACACCTATTTCGTGCTCACATTCTCCCACACCTAGTACGTGTTCACTTTCTCCCACACCTAGTACGTGTTCACTTTCTCCCACAGCTATTTCGTATTCACATTCTCCCACATCTAGTACGTGTTCACTTTCTCTCACACCTATTTCGTGTTCACATTCCCCCACACCTAGTAAGTGTTCACATTCTCCCACACCTAGTACGTGTTCACTTTCTCCCACAGCTATTTCGTATTCACATTCTCCCACACCTAGTACGTGTTCACTTTCTCCCACAGCTATTTCGTATTCACATTCTCCCACACCTAGTACGTGTTCACTTTCTCCGACACCTATTTCGTGTTCACATTCCCCCACACCTATTTCGTGTTGACACTCTACCACACCTATTTCTTGTTCACTTTCTCCCACACCTATTTCGTGTTTCGTGTTCACATTATCCCACACCTATTTGGTGTTCACATTATCCCACACCTATTTGGTGTTCACATTATCCCACACCTATTTCGTGTTCAATTCTCCCACACCTATTTCGTGTTCACATTCTCCCAGCATTAACACGAGAATCCAGGCTGCAGCAAACTGTGCACCGTGCAAATGGAGTGACAACACATACACGCTGAAAGGTTCAAAATCCCAAGATACCCGGGGTCTAAACTGATTACACGCAACACTGAATGTCCGCTGAAATACATCACATCACTTACAAGAGCCCAGCACGCTAGAGGTGACAGTCGGGAAGAATAGCCAGGCCACGTTACGGGAATCGTCTGATGGGATAGTCACTTGAACTGTAACCAGTGCGTCGGCACATTACAATAGGTTGGCACAAAAACTCTTTCCGCTTCGGTGACCCGTAGTAAATTGTGTTTGACACATGTTTCGTTTTTCTGTATATCTCAATTCTTTACACTGGGTGTTGGGTTGGTTGGGGTCTGGTGACAGAGAAAAAGACGAAGCTCATAGAGGACAAATTACCAATGTAGGCCTACTCCAAAGGAGGTCATGTATCTTCGGCAGAATCATGACCTTGTGACATCCTAATGTTTCTCCTCACATGCCAAGTTGCGGCACCAGTCTGGCACAGCCCTCAAGTTATTGAGCTTGGAGACCGGAATGAAAGCTGTGTAACACAGTTCCTGTAGAGCTCGCAATATGGTATCAGAACTCTACACCAACCTGACTCCGGGAGATTTGGTATCAGGACTCTACACCAACCTGACTTTACAGCAACCTGACTCTGAGAGATTCTCTCTCTCTCTCTCTCTCTCTCTCTCTCTCTCTCTCTCTCTCTCTCTCTCTCTCTCTCTCTCTCTCCCTCTCTCTCTCTCTCTCTCTCTCTCTCTCTCTCTCTCTCTCGTTGTGCGTGGATGGGAGGTGTGTGTTTGTGAATGGGGAATGTGTTGGTGGGTGGGGATGTGTGTGAGGGATGTTTGTATGGGTGGGGAGATTGTGCGTGGGTGGGGATGTGTGTGTATATGGGTAGGGGTGTGTGGTTAAGGGATGTGTGGCTGGGGGAATGGGAGGATGTGTGGTTGGGTGGAGGATGTGTGGTTGGGTAGAGGATGTGTGGGTGGGTGATTGTATATGAGTAAGGGTGTGTGGTTAAGGGATGTTGGTTGGGGGATGGGTGGGTAGAGGGTGGGTGGGTAGAGGATATGTGGGTGGGTGAGTGTGTGCAGGTTAGGAGATGGTGGGGGATATTTGCAGGTGTGGGCTCGGGATCTGTGAGTGGGCTGGGGGAGATGGGAGATTATGTTGGTGAGTGCGGAATTTGTGTGTGGGTAGGTGCGGAATATGTGAGTTGACGGGGAGATGTGTGTGTGGCTGAGGAATATGTGTTTGGTTGAGTGGTTGGAGGTGTGTGGGTGGAGGAGGATATTGGATGAGTGATTGTTGGTGGGAAATGGGACGGGTAGAGGATATGTGAGTGGGTGGGGAGATGTGTGTAGGTGGGGATGTGTGGGTTATTGAATGTATGTGTGCTTGGGGTGTGGGTGGATGGGATGTGTGGTGGGTGAGAGGTGTGTGTGGGCGGGGAGATGTGTAGGTGTAGGGATGTGGTGGATGGGTGGGGGAATGTATTGTATGTGTGTGTGGTTGGGTGGGGGAGTTGGAGTGAATGGGGGATGTGTGGGTGGGTGGTGGATGTGTCTCATAACATAGTAATATGCATTGTTTATGTTTACAAAATTCACGTGACAATGTTTTTTTCCTATGCACTGTTGATGAAAGAAAGATGAGTGATTGGAAGGGCCGAATGTAAGACGGGCCTGCGTGCCCAATTTGTTACCCTTTGAAAATAAAGTCTGTTCGTTCGTTCGTTCGTTCTCTCTCTCTCTCTCTCTCTCTCTCTCTCTACACACACACACACACACACACACACACACACACACACATATATATATATATATATATATATATATATATATATATATATATATATATATATATATATATATATATATATATATGAACATACTACTAGGTATAAGGACTCTACACCAACCTGACTCCCGGAGATTTGGTATCAGGACTCTACACCAATCTGACTCTACAGCAACCAGACTCTCCACCAGCCTGATTCCAGGAGATTTGGTATCAGGACACTACAGCAACCTGACTCCGAGAGCTGGCAATTTTGTATCAGGACTCTACACCAACCTGACTCCGGGAGATTTGGTATCAGGACTCTACAGCAACCTGACTCCGGGAGATGCAAGCCCTTATGAGGTCTCAAACGACCCGAACGCCAATGGGACAGATTAAGAGATACAACTCCAGTCGTTTACAAGATTGTCACCACTAATTATAATCCCCAGCATATTTACTTTTAGAAAGGACGAGTGAACACACGAAAGGCATTTGATAAGGATTAAGATTCCAGTAATGTACCGTGTGTGTATGTGCGTTTGCGCGTCCGCGCAGGCGCGCGCTAACACACACACACACACACACACACATACACACACATCTGTTAGGGTGTGAAATGCTTTCGAACGTGTGGTGCATTTATGTATGAAACCGGACCAAACTGACATCATCATTCGATTGTTTAGAGGAGAAGGACCCGCCCACCACCAGGAACCAAAGCGACAAATAAGGGAGATTGGTCAGTCCTGTTTGTGTGTTGTTGTCGACCCGCCTGTATCACGGTAAAGAGAGCCGGGGAAGTTCCACCCTATGAAGACAGTTGATAAGTGGGCAGCCTTTGATTCGGTCTCAAGACATAAGTGTGTAAAGATTAATTTAATAATTAAGTTTTAATAATTAAATTTTCTAAACTCCAACCATTGAGAACAAAGTCTTAAGACACATCTTTGGGCCCATTAGGGATACACAAAGTGGAGAGTGGAAAAGAAGAAGCAACAAAGACATTTATGATCTGTTTACGTCCCCGCTAATCACTGGTATCATGAAGGCTAATAGGTTGCAATGGCTGGGGCATATAGAAAGAATGGAAGCTAATAGGGAAACAAAACTCGCTTACACTCAAGAAATAAATGACCGTAGACCCTGAGGTAGACCAAGAAGACAGTGGAGAGATAATATACATACAGATCGACAAGCACTTGGAACCAACGACTGGCAAAAGAAGGTCCACCAGAGATATGAATGGAGACAGACGGCTTGTAAATGCAGCAAAGAACCTCAATGGCTCGGAAAGCTGAAGAAGAGGAAGAAATTCCAGTGCCGCGCAATATATAGAGTTCGATGTTGCTGTCACCTAATGACACCTGTAGAAAACGCCAACTACATTTACATGCCATCCCACAGAACTGTGTGACTTACTTATTGACTCGCCCTCGTACTAAAACAAATCATGCCAGGCCACACGGTGTCATACCAACCATGCTGCCACAAGATTGCATGTTTTGTAATTCTTCTTCTTCTTCTTCTTCGTTCATCCGGAGTTTTTTTTCGGATGTGACTGCGTTGTGCCTGTTTACAGCAGAGCTGCGTTCTTGCGCCGTTAGGCCGACACATCCGACTTCTGCGGGCATTTGTTGACCGGGTTAACCTTCCCGGGGGTTTCTTAGGACGTTTGACTCTCACTGTTGTGGTGTTATCCCCCATCCCAGCTGGTCCATATAGAACAGCCAAAGATCCTGGTCAGCCCTCAAGGGAAGGCAGGGGCAGACCATGGGCATTCCCCGCCATCCAAGGAGGCTTCCATACTTGCAGAGCCGATACATAGCGCTCTGGTACTGGGCTCACCCAAGGAATCGTCACGTCCTGCACATGGCTGCTTAGCCTCACTTCCGTATATTGGGCCTTCCGTTCACCATAGGCTGTTCTTCCGGAAACCAGAAGTATGCAGTCTGCAGATGACATCCACACAGTGAGCTTTCGATTCGGACTTTCCACGTAATGGATTTGCTATCCAAGCAATATTCCATTTCATGCCACTAGGACATTTTTCCACCTTTCATGAAGCCCACACAATGGGCTTTTGATTCGGACTTTCCACGTAATGGATTTGCTATCAAGCAATATTCCATTTCGTGCCACTAGGACACTTTTCCACCTTTTATGAAGCCCACACAGCGAGCTTTCGATTTGGACTTTCCACATAATGGATTTGCTATCCAAGCAATATTTCATTTCATGCCTCTGGGTCTTCATGCACCTTTAAATGTCAACCTGTATGTAGTTAAAGTAAGCTGCGGTCAACTTGAGCTTGTTGATATCTCCATAGAGCTTGTCCTCAAATGAAGCAGGTGTGGGCCAAAATATCTTTCTCTGTTCTGCATACGTTGGGCAATCCTGCAGCAAATGTTTTGCTGTCATTTTTCCAGTTCTACAATTACATTCATCAGTATCTCCTATCTTTAGTTTATTGAACAAGTGGTATTTCAGCCTGTTATGTCCTGTGCGGAGTCTGAAGATTGCTACTTGTTCTCTTCGGTCGAGTTTGTAATATGCATCATCCTTCTGATGGCCTGGATGCTCAGATTCCCATTTGGTTCTATAAGTGCTTTTTATCAACCTCTTTGCCTCATTATAGGTTATGTCTATGTCAGGCTGTGGTAGTCGTCCGCCCTCTTTTGCCAGTCTGTCAGCCTCTTCGTTTCCAGGTATACTGCAATGTGATGGGATCCACTGTATTACAACTTTTTTGGATTTCTGGCATAGACCATGGAGTGCTGCTCTTAGGTCAGTTAGTTCTGTGCTGTTATTGCTCTTGAGTATTGAGACAGCTGACTTTGCATCTGTGAAGATAGCTATTTGCTTCTCTTTATTTTCCTCCATCAGGAGCATTTCTGCTGCAGTTCAAAGCCTCTACCTCCGCTTTGAAGTTACTTGAAAATTTTCCAGTTGCCATTGAATGTGTTTTTTTCACTCCATTTTTTAAATTTAGGAGAATTCCTCCTCCTCCATTCTCTATTGAATTTTTGGCTGATCCATCTGTATATGCATGGGTCCAATTCCTGCTTGGGTAATGTTCTTTTATGTAGTTTAGGGTTATTTCTCTTCTTTCGGTTTCATGCTGAGTGTTCTTTTTCTCAATACCAGGAATGTTTTCTATCATCTCAGGCAGTTGCTGCTGTCTCCAAGCTGGGAAGTTGTGTGCATTGTGTATGGGATTGACTGTTGATATGTTAAGTATAGGATCTGCCCTAATCCTTCGTTTTGCAGTTTCTACAAAGTTGCTACGCTTCAGTCTTCCCTTTCCAAAACCATTAAATCTGTTGTACATAGGGTGGTCTGTCAATCTTCTAAATTTTTCTGCTTGTTGCTGGGCTCTGCTATCTCTTCTATCCTGCATTGGTTGTAAACAAGTGATCTTTTCTAGTTCATTAATAGGCGTTGTCTTCAGGCTTCCAGTTATGATTCGCATTCCTTGGTTTTGGACTCTACTTATTTTGTTAAAGTTTGACTTAGCTGCTGTTGCCCAAGCTGCAATGCCATATTCCAGTACTGGCCTCACCCGTCCAGTATATAACTTCTTGAGAACTTTCTCATCTGCTCCCCACGTTGTACCAGCAAGCTTTTTCATGATTGCCATTCTCTGCCTTGCTCTTGTTCGATTTTTCTCAACCTGTGTCTTCCATGTCAGGCGACGATCAAAGGTGACTCCTAGATAGTTTGGATTTTCTTCATGGCGCAATATTTTTCCATTCAATACCAGCTTAGGTTGCTGAGTTTTATTTGAGAGGGAGAACACTGTGCATGTTGTTTTCTCCTCACTTATCTTCACTAGCCATGATTTTGACCAGTCCTCTAGCGCTAATAAGGCTTGCTGTATTCTGCTGTTAGCTGTACTAATATATTCTTCAGATGTCCATATGGCTAGGTCATCTGCAAAGGAGGATGTGTGTACTCTGGCTGGAAAATTTTCTGTGATGTCATTTATATATGCTAGGAATAATGTTGGTGAAAGAACTCCTCCTTGGGGGACACCTTGCTCCAGCAGCATCATTTTGCTTGTTTGTCCTTGTACTTTTGTCCTGGCAGTTCTGTTCTCAAGGTAGTGGCTGATCCATTTATACATTTTCCCACAAACATGCATGTTTTGCAGTTTTACTTTCAGTCCTTCCTTCCATACTTTATCAAATGCTTTTTCTAAATCTATCCAGACTGCTAGTGTGTGCTTTTTCTCTTGGAAGGCATCCTCTATTTCCTGAGCTATATAGGTTATTTGATCTTCAGTGGATCTGTATTTTCTGAATCCTGCTTGGTGTGGTGTTAAGAGTTTGTTTTCTTCCAGATGCCATGTTAGCCTGCCATTGATAATGCGTTCCATTAATTTTTCCTACACAGCTCAGTAGACTGATAGGTCGATAGCCATTTGGTTCTTCCAGGTCTTTTCCTTTCTTTGGGACTGGTATTAGTATAGCTTCCTTCCATGCCTGTGGGACTATTCCTCTCTTCCAGCTGTTATTTAGGACTGCTAGTAGTTTCTTCTTTGCCTTGGTGCCTAGTCCTATTAGCATTTCATTTGTGATTCCATCCTTTCCTGGTGATTTCTTCTTTTTTAGGGTATTCATTGCCTGTTCCATTTCTTCCATTGTTAGATTTGCCATCATATATTCTGCTGCTGTCTCTGTATTTCTATGATGTGTCTGTTTGTCTTTGATTGCTTTCTTCTGTTCGGTTGTAATATCAATGTGGTTTGCTTTTGCATAGTGTTCCATTAGTGCATTTGCAGCCTTTTTGCCTGTAAGCAAGGCATTTCCTTGTTTAATTGTTATTTGTTTGTTTCTAGGTCCTTCATTGTTCATGGCTTTCACTAGTTTCCATAGTTTGTTTCCATCCCTGTCAAAATTCAGGTTTTCTGTTTTTTCCCTCCAACAATCTCTTGTTGTTTGATTTACTGTTCTTTTATATTTTGCTGAGATGGCTTTGAGAGAGATGTTTGCTTCAATTGTTTGTTCTCTCTCTGCTGTCTTCCTGGCATCTTCAACTTTGTCCTCCAAACTTTGTAGTTCTTCAGTCCAGTATGGTTTGTAATTTTTCCTCGCTCCTCTTGGAATGGACTCAGTGGCTGCCTGTATTATCGCTCTGTTTAGACTTTCCACCATTTGCTTTATGTTGCCATATCGTGTATTTATGTTTTCACAATATTTGTCTGTTAGTATGGCAAATCTGTCCCAATCTGCTCGTTTGTAATTCCAGCGGGGCAAGGGTTTTTGCTCCTGTGGAACATACTCCATATTCATTTCAAGCTTGATTGGTCTGTGGTCACTACCTGCTAATTGGTCCAGCACATGGCGATTGATTTTGTGGAGGATGTCTCCTGTGCAGAAAGCTAAGTCTGGAGTAGAAGTGGTAAGCCATCTTCTGGAGTAGAAGCTCGGTGTGTCTTCCGCTTTGTTGAGTAGATGGAGATTTGAGTCTATTTCCCAGTCCTCCAATTCATCTCCTCTTTTGTCAGTATCTGGGTATCCCCATCTTTCTGAACGGCTATTAAAGTCTCCGACAATAATGCAGTTTGTGTCAGTTATTTTCATGTTTGAGAGTGTAAGGTCCTTATCTGCTGGGCTATACAGATTGTAGATTCTTATTTTCACGTCCTTTATCATTATGTCAACACCTATAATTTCCGTTTGGTTGTCAGAAATCACAGATACTTCGCTGCAAGGTATTGTATTTCGTGTAAGTATTAGAACTCCTCCTTTGTGTCCTTCGCGGTCGAAACGTGTGGCCTGATATCCTCTGACTGAGAATTTGTGATTGGCGTTGAGGTGTGTCTCTTGAATGCATGCCACATCTATTCTATCTTTATGAAGACGATGTGTTAGGGAGTCTTTCTTCTTGTAAACTCCTTCGGCATTCCACTGTAGTATGTTGAGTGTCCGGGGTATTTGGTCAATAGCTCTTAACCTACTCCTCTGTGCCTTGACTCCACAGCACAGGGGAAGGTGACCACCAGTAGTCATGGGTGGACCCCCTCGAGGCAGGGGGCCCGGCACTATCACCGCCTGATGGGACTTCACGGGATTAGCACCATATCGATTAATTTTGATTTGTGACATCATGAATTAAGTTACGTTGCACTGCTTTGTCAAGCCTGTGGCTCAGTACATCCGATTTCGACAAGCATTTATTCGGGATTGCTTTCCCTAGCCTTTGACTGTCCCCAGTCTACCTACAAGGCAGCAGGTTTCACGTTGCACTGCTTTGTCAAGCCTGTGGCTCAGTACATCCGATTTCGACAAGCATGTATTTGGGGTGCTTTCCCTAGCCTTTGACTGTCCCCAGTCTACCTACAAGGCAGCAGGTGTGTGTGTCTCTTCGTCTGGTCCCTCTCCCTTGACCTGTCCGACATGGGTGGCCCTACCAGTAGCTGTGCTACCGTCGGCATAGCTCTTGGGGTCATTGGGACGCACAAGCCCCTCTACCTCGTCACGGTGGACACACAGCAGAGGGGGTTTTGTAATTGATTGCTGGGGAGAATGAATACTCCTTAGTAATAGCGAGTGATGAAAGGCAAGGTAATATATGTACTATTTATAGTATTATGCAACAATGGTGGTATTTTACATGATTATTCTATGGCGATAATGTGTTAATGGTTAAATGGGCTTGTGGTTGAAGCATGTGAATTGTAACAGGAGAGAAAGAACTACCATTGTAATGGTGCTTATAAGTAGGTGCCAAGATAACTGGGATAGCTTAGATGTATCACTACAGTACTCTAAAATCACGCAGAGCCATATGGAAGATGTTCACCAAGATGGTCTACAGTAAAGGAATGTGTTATTTAGCAATAGCTGCAGTCTGGCGTCACATCTAAGACAAGGATGCAGTGGTGTTTGTGCCAGGTGTAGATGCTGTTAGTGGAATCATTGTTACCTAGGTTCTACCTGAAGTAAAACATGGCGCTTACCATATCATGGAAAGTGAGTGGTATAACGCTACATACCACCTATTGTGAAGATGTTGATGTGTATTAGTTATACCACATGGGGGATAATAAAGGGAGATTTATAACTGGTGTCCGCAGGAGGTATTGAGAAGAGAGAAGATAACCGAACATCTGCTGCCTAGCTACAAAGGATAGTGCGCTAACTAGGGTTGGCCTTAGGCAATACTGGTTGACATTAGTTTGTAATAATACTATCAGATGAAGCAGGCTGCATTGTGTTATATTGGAGGTGTTGTCACATCCTACTCGGTTTAGACGTTTAACCATTCGGTTGCTATACCTGGCGTATCCAACAGACCTGGCGTATCCAACAGACCTGGCCTAGATTGAGGGCAGAGGTCTGGTTATTTGCTAGGGACCACTCATTGTTAATGTTCGACTTTGGACTGCTTCAATGTTTGTATGAACATTAGTTGTCCCTGAAGTTGAGGAATTTGATTTTTAAAAAACAAAAGAGATTTTTTGTTGTTCCTGATTTGTTAGTTTAATCGTGTAACTTCAGGCTGTACACTCGCTGTTGCTATTTGTGGCAAAGCCTTTGTAAAGCCGGCTCCTCTTGCCTATAGTCTAATATTTGTAAGAAATATAATTAATATTTTGTGCGTTTATTTAGTACTAGCTGACCCGGCCCGGCTTCGCCCAGACTCTGGTGGGGAGCATCTCATTTAATTCATATAAGTAGTCATATAAGTTCTCGTTCCCGTTACCGACTATCTGTCTGTCTGTCTGTCGGTCTGTCTGTCTGTCTATCTGTCTGTCTGTCTGTCTGACCCGGCCCGTCTTCGCCCAGACTCTGATGGGGAGCATCTCATTTAATTCATATAAGTAGTCATATAAGTTCCCGTTCCCGACTGTCTGTCTGTCTGTCTGTCTGTCTATCTATCTGTCTGTCTGTCTGTCTGACCCGGCCCAGCCCATGGTGGAGAGCATCTCATTTAAATCATATAAGTAGTCATATAAGATCCCGTTCCCGACTATCTGTCTGTCTGTCTTGGGTAAATGGAGGAGGGAGGAGGAAGAGGGAGGTGGAGGAGGGAAGAGGAGGGAGGAGGAGGGAGGAGGAGACAGGAGACAGGAGGAATAGGGAGGAATAGGAGGGAGGAGGAGGGATTAGGAAGAGGAGGGAGGAGTAGGTTGGAGGAGGAGGGGGAGGAGAAGGGAGGAGGAAGAGGGAGAAGGAGGGAGGAGGAGAACGCAGGAGGAGGGGGAGAGGGAGGAGGAAGGAAGGGGGAAGGAGGGGGAAAGGGGAAAAGGGGGGGGAGGAGGGGAAGGGAGGGGGGGGAAAGGGGGGGAGGGAAGGGGGGAGGAGGGGAAGGGGAAAATGTGAAGGGAGGAGGGGGATAGGGAGGAGGGGGGGGGGGGAAGAGGAAGAGGGTAGGAGGAAGAGTGGGGGAGGAGGAGGGGGGGAGGTAGAGGGAGGAGGAGGAGGTAGGAGGAGAAAGGAGGAGGGGGTAGGAGGGGGAAAGGAAGAGGGAGGAGAAGGAAGAAGGAGGAGGAAGAGGGAGGAGGATGGAGGAGGGAGAGGGGGGGAAGAGGGAGGAGGAGGAAGGGGAGGGGGAGGAGGAGGAGGGGGAAGAGGGAGGAGGAGGAAGAGGGAGGAGAAGGATGGGGAGGGAGAGGGAGGAGGGGAAGAGGAAAGGGTAGGAGGAGGAGGGGAGAGGGGGAAAGAAGGGAGAAGGAGGGAGGAGGAGAAGGAGGAGGAGGGAGGAGGAGGGAGGAGGAGGGGAGAGGAGGAGGGGAGAGGAGGAGGGAGGAAGCAGAGGGAGAAGAAGGAAGGAGGAGGAGGAAGGAGGGAGAGGAAGGAGGGAGAATGAGGAGGGGAGGAAGGAAAGGGAGGTGGAAGAGGAGGAGGAGGGAGGAGGAAGGGGTAGGGGGAAGGAGGAGGTAGAGGGAGGAGGAGGAGGAAGGAAAGGGATGAGGAAGCGGAGGAAAAGGGGAGGAGGGGGGGCTGGGGAGGAGGAGGAGGTAGAGGGAGGAGGAGGGAGGAGGTAGGAGGAGGAAGAGGGAAGAGGGAGAAGAAGGGAGAAGGGGGGAAGGGAGGATGATGAGGGAGAAGGAGGCAGGAGGAGGAGGAGGGAGGCAGGAGGAGGAGGGATGAGGAGGGAGAGGGGGGGAGGAGGGAGATGAGGGAGGAGGGGGGAGGAGGCGGAGGGAGTAGGAGGGAGGAGGATGGAGGAGAAGGGGGGGGGAAGGGGAAAAGGAAGGAAAAGGGGGAAGGAGGAGGTAGGAGGGAGAGGGATGAGAGGGAGGAGGAAGAGGAGAAGGGTGGAGGGAGGGGGTTTAGAGGGAGGAAAAAAGAGAGGGGGAGAGAGTTCGCCTTTCCCGAATTATACTCGTCTAGTTTTTCCCCCTTCTACACCGACTGTAGATAATTCCCTACACATAAAAAGATGAATTGTTATGATATTGCCGTGGCGGGGAAGGATATCAGCAGCAGAGTTGTTTAAAAAAAAACAAAGATGAGATTTACAGAGAGCCATGAACGCCTACGCCAGCCGGCACGGTTTTTTTTTCCCCCCCCTTTTTTTTTTTTTTTTTTTTTTTTTTGGGGGTTTTTTTTTTAAAAAAAATTTTTTTTTTGGGGGGGGGGGGGGGGGGGGGAAAAAAAAAAAAAAAAAATTAAAAACCCCGGGGAAAAAAGGGGGGAACCTGCCCCACTGGCCACGGACACGGCTACTTGCTAATCCTAGTTCCACTTATTGAATCACTTTACTGCGAGAAATCGCAGCCAACGGTCGAGGCAAATTTAGTAGCTCCAAAGGTGGGCATTTTAAAAGTATATTACCTGAAATCAGTCCTAGATTCTACCAAACTTTTATTCAGTTGAATAAGCGCCCAGACTGTGGTAGTGATGATCGACTGGTTCTGGAACTAGGTAAGACCGAAAGAGTATTATTCATGTATTTTTATGTTCATAACATGTTTGTCTGTCGATGCCACGTTGGGGCAAAACGTGGGGAAAGAAACCTAATATTCTCACAGTCAGGAGGACTAGTAAAGAGTAGGGTTGTTTATAAATTTCCCAACAGGCGGGAATTCATTTCCCAACAGGTGGGAATTCATTTAATATATTTGGCCTAGATGTAGGACAGGCTCGATTAATATTATTTTGACATTTTACGAGTGTTTCGATCAAGTATTAGTGAAGCAGGCATGGTCGGAAGTCTTAAGTCAGGAAAAGGGAAAATTATTATTCTTGAGTGAGCGAATATAGTCGCAAATAGGGATTGGTAATGCTAAAATTCTATGTCAACCAATGTCCGGTTTTCTAGAAGTGATTGAGTCGTGTTTGGAGTTGTTTGATGTCGCCAGGCTAGAATCACGACGCGCTTCGCGTGATTTATAATTCAAATTGACGCTCGACGGCAGACCTAGTGACTATATGTGTTATACTGTTCTCTGGTCTTGATGATAGGTAGTTTACTACGTTATAGTATAAGCAGCTGCATTCTTGACTTTTGTTGTTAAACGACTTAGGAGTTGGTCAGGGGTTTTTTTTTTAAAAAACCCCCCCTTTGGGTTCCTGTCACTAGGAGCACTTTTGTTTGTCAGGTCAGTGATTTATTTCCTTTTCCATCACATCAACAGCACAGTCACAATTAGGGATTGGTACAATAGCAAGATTCAGAATGAAGACAGGGGGGAAGGCGGGCTAGAATAGAGACATGAGATTTCATCCCAGGCCCCTACGTACCAGCTTTTTTTTTTACTGTTTCAGAGTGTTTGTGGAAAACCCCAAGACTAGCACATCTCACCAGCAGCATCAGCATTATGCTGCAAACCAGCAACATCATCATCTACTTTGTGTTGAAAACCAGCAACACCTGCATCAACCATGTGTTGTAAGTCTACGGCTAGAACTTAAGGGTGACCTGGAAAGGAACGACGGAAAAACTATCCAGCTTCACCTTCTGAAACATCTAATTCAGCTGAGTAGTCACCCAACACCCTGGAGCTACCTACACCACATTGCTATAGCCAAAACGTTGTCTGATTATAGACTAATTAATATTATCAGGCGTATGGAACCGCCATGACGGACTCTTAAACACAGATTCGTTTGCAGATTTTGCTTCTCATACAGAGTATATTTTATTTTCTCCCCGTGGGAGCCTTTCCTTATTATTCCTTTTGAAATATTACATCAGTGATAAGCGGTGTTGTCGCTTATTGCTAAATAAGTAATTGAAGTTGTTGTTTCCATGATACAACATTTAATTAGAATTCACAAGTGTGAGAGTAGGACGAAAGTGGAATCTTCATCTTTATCGACTTCTTTGTGCTGCTTAGCTCAAGTCAAGTCGGGGAGGGGGGGGGGGGGGGGGGGGGGAGGTGGAAGTTATATTCTTTCTCACATGACCATCGTGTCGCTGCTAACTAAGTCTGCTGTCATCTTTGTGTGTGTAGCTGTACAACTTTATCTGCGGTTCCTGTGCCACTGTAAGAATAGTAGACTTCTTCTGGGACCATTAGTGACACTCCCTAGTTTTACGAGCCACTTGTCTTCTATTTCTTCAGTGGGGAGACTTCCCTAACGGTTAGTCTCATTGTCTTCTACTGTACCTGTGAGACTTCTCTCTACAGTAGTTGATAACGCGACACTATAACAGCCTAATAGTTTACTTCATTGATTTCGGAGGGGATATGATTCATCCCAGCCTCTGTCTCTAGGATTCTTGAACCATCTTTCTTTTTACTTTCCGTGTTCTTATTAGTTGGTTGAGGGATTGAGGGGGGGGGGGTGCGGGGTGTGTGAGACATGCTCTTCTCTTTTCCCTCTTTGGCCCGAACGCAGTAAGCATTGCGCTCTCTACCTCGCATCATCGTAAAGTATTGTATTAATTTATTATTCTTTTCTCCCTCGGCCTCATATACATATCATATATTGCTGTTTGGGAGGGATATGCTCTCAACTAATTTTCGTTACGGCATTGTGGGGTGGGGAGGGGTGGGGCGTGTTTGTGCGTGCGTGCCTGCGTGCGTGCTTGTGTGTTCTGGTTCACATCTTTGCATTTTTACGTGGCCTGTATATTGCCAACGGGAGTTTTACCTAACTTCATGAAAGTGGTCCCATGCGCGCGCGCGCACACACACACACACACACACACACACACACACACAAATAAAACAGCATGTGACAATACTGTTACAATTGGACAGCAGATGGTATTCAGACAATCCCGGTTGCTGGACACCACCTATGTTGAACAGCCATCACCTGAGCACAGCTGACTCGTGAAGTTAACGAACTTGCCAGTGATGTAGTAAGTAAAGTAAACGAACCTGCCAGTGATAAGCCCTGAAGTAAGCGACCTGTTGTTACTGATGACCCCTGAAGTTAACGAACATGTCACTGATAACTCCTGAAGTTACACATTCATTTGTGACAAAAGAATCCTCTGAAGCATATACATTTTGTCACAAAGGAATGATTGGACTGGCTTAAGGAGCTGGAAGAGATCCCGGGTAGTAGGCTTCTAATTTGTGGGGACTTTAATGCACGACACAAAGAGTAGGACAATACTGGGGAAACCGACAGGGAAATGCCCATGGGGAAGCCATGGTGGACTTAGACGTAGTTTGCATAAACGATGCGAGGCCAGCGAGAATGGGAATGAGGCCTGGTGATGCGGACATGGCTATTGCCCTGGACTTTGTTACCCAGACAGCATTTTTTGGATGTACAATGGACTGTCCTGGGTGATCATGGAAGTGAGCCATCTACCCTGTCCAGTATTTATTGCTAAGTCCAATAAGACCAAGGCTGTGAGAGAACGTAAGCCCTTTAAATATGAGAGGAAAACACCCTTCTGGAACGGCTCAGACAGAGGGCATGCAGTGTCACTAGCAAACCCATTTAGGTGTATCCTCCATGATGGACATCCGAGGTGGAACAGGCATGGAGATCAAAGATAGCAGCGATTAAACAGTTACAGAAAGTGCGACGGACACCCCCAAAGCCCGCAAGAAGAAATGGCGAGAGCTTCGAAAGAAAAGAAAGATAAGGTGGCGGAATTCGAGCGCTGTGCAGCAGAGGCCAACAGCGCGAAATAGGAACACTTTATGAATGAGACTGGAGGAAATAAAACACTAGGAAAGTTCTGGGAATTAAACAAACAGATGCAAAGGAAAGATCGTCCTGCCACAGTGGGTACAATATACAGAGATAGGGGTTCGCCTTTAACAAACTGTTAAGCACCTGGGAATCACTTTTGATAGAAGTCTATCCTTTAGGGATCATGCTGAAGCGGTGGTTACAAAATGTCAGAAGGGCCTCAAGCACTGAATAGAATGGCGGCAAGGGACATGGAGCAGAAATGTTATTCACACTTTTTTCAGCACTCGATCATTTCAGTGGAAGAGTATAGACTAGAATTGCTTACCGTGGCCAAGAGTCAGCTAGTGAAACTAGAGCGAACAGAGAATGAAGCTATGATGTGATTCTGAGAAGTACAAGGGACATTCCAATTGTGTGTATGCGGTATATCCTGGCGCTATCGACAATTGCAGACTCAAGGTGTTGCAGGCAATGTCATACCTCAAGGTAACTGCGGACAAGGAACACCTCCTGCATGCTTCCCTGGATGCAGTCAAGGGTCACATGCTGTTAAGAGGAAGATCTTGAATGGCTCACGCAGATGATACCATCAGGGAAGTGTGCCCACTTGAGAAGATTGGTAGACGCAAGAACCTCTCAATGGAGATTCCTGAAGCTGAAAAACTTGTTAATGAACACTCCTGAAGTTAACTAACCTACCACTAATTATTTATGAAGTTAATGAATCTGTAAATGATAACTCTTAAAGTTTACGAACCTATCAATAATGACTCCTAAAGTTAACGAACCTACCACTGATTACTTATTCAGTTAAAGATTCTGTCACTGAAAATTCCTGAAGTTAACGAACTTGTCAAAGATGACTCCTGAAGTTGAAGAACTTGTCACTTATGACTCCTGAAGTTAACGAACCTGCCACCGATGACAGCTGGGCAATCGTCATCCCAAAAGCTCTGGGGTAACTACATGTTAAAGACAGAACAATGTGACATGTTATACAAGAGGGTGACACAATCACAGCTAAACTTTTTCCCTATGGTATCAGCCGCCTGTGCTCAGGCGGTGAATAAGCACAAGATCAGAGAACAGCTAATCTGCACAACTGCACCAGCTCTTAATGTCAGCGCCGCGTTTGCTCTACGGATGAGTACATTACTTCAACCTACTAGTGAGACATTGCAGACAATAAGTTCGTGTCAACGAAACATCAGGCTTGCTCCTTCAATTATTCCGATAAAGGAAAACGCGATGCCACGACTAGCCGCATTCATTGCTGACAGATAATGCTAACTTATTGTATTTTCAATAGCAAGTGAATCTGGAAGAAAGGAAGGAAGAGCACTTGACATCCGTTTAACAAGGCAGCTCACAACATTGATTCGCTTACTGATTGGCTAGAACACACGTCATGGCACTCGGCACGCGACCGTCTGGCTCTGACTCACTTAGCAGACTAGAGTGTAGCAGTACTTATTCCCGAAGCGCGCTGACTATGACTGGGTCTACATCCCCCCAACTCATGATGCTGCACGTTACACTATTAGCAATACAAAATGACAATAGTCTTAGCCGGGTTGATTCATCAACCATACCAAGCGCCAATAGTCTTAGCCGGGTTAATTCATCCAAAATACCAAATGCCAACAGTTTTAGCCGGGTTGATTCATCAACCATACCAAATGACAACAGTCTTAGCCGGGTTTATTCATCCACCATACCAAATGACAACAGTCTTAGCTGGGTTGATTCATCCACCATAACAAATGACAACAGTCTTAGCCGCATTGATTCATCCACCATACCAAATGACAACAGTCTTAGTCAGGTTGATTCATCAACCATACCAAATGACAACAGTCTTAGCCGGGTTGATTCATCCACCATACCAAATGACAACAGTCTTAGCCGGGTTGATTCATCCAAAATACCAAATGCCAACAGTTTTAGCCAGGTTGATTCATCAACCATACCAAGTGCCAATAGTCTTAGCCGGGTTGATTCATCCACCATACCAAATGACAACAGTCTTAGCCGCATTGATTCATCCACCATACCAAATGTCAACAGTCTTAGCCGGGTTGATTCATCCACCATACCAAATGACAACAGTCTTAGCCGGGTTGATTCATCCAAAATACTGAATGCCAACAGTTTTAGCCGGTTGATTCATCAACCATACCAAATGACAACAGTCTTAGCCGGGTTGATACATCCACCATACCAAATGACAACAGTCTTAGCCAGGTTGATTCATCACCATACCAAATGGCAACAGTCTTAGCCGGGTTGATTCATCCACCATACCAAATGACAACAGTCTTAGCCGGGTTTTCATCCACCATACCAAATGGCAACAGTCTTAGCCGGGTTTATTCATCAAACCTACCGGCGCCAAAGTCTTAGCCAGGTTGATTCATCCAAAATACCAATGCCAACAGTTTTAGCCAGGTTGATTCATTCACCATACCAAATGACAACAGTCTTAGCCAGGATGATTCATCCACCATACTAAAAGACAAAAGTCTTTGCCGGTTTATTCATCCACCATACCAAGCACCAAAAGTCTTAGCCCCGGGTTTATTCATCCAAAAAACCAAAAGCCACATTTTGGCTGGGTTGATTCATCAACCATACCAAATGACATCAGTCTTAGCCGGGTTTATTCTACACCATACCAAATGCAAAAATCTTAGCCAGGTTGATTCATCCACCATACCAAATGACAACAGTCTTAGCCGGGTTGATTCAAACACCATACCAAATGACAACAGTCTTAGCCGGGTTGATTCATCCACCATACCAAATGACAACAGTCTTAGCCGGGTTGATTCATCAACCATACCAAATGCCAATAGTCTTAGCCGGGTTGATTCATCCAAAATAAAAAATGCCAACAGTTTTAGCCGGGTTGATTCATCAACCAAACCAAATGACAACAGTCTTAGCCGGGTTGATACATCCACCATACCAAATGACAACAGTCTTAGCCGGGTTGATTCATCCACCATACCAAATGGCAATAGTCTTAGCCGGGTTGATTCATCCAAAATACTAAATGCCAACAGTTTTAGCTGGGTTGATTCATCAACCATACCAAATGACAACAGTCTTAGCAGTTGATACTCCCCATACCAAATGGCACAGTCTTAGCCGGGTGATTCATCAACCATACCAAGCGCCAATAGTCTTAGCTGGGTTGATTCATCCAAAATACCAAATGCCAACAGTTTTAGCCGGGTTGATTCACTCACCATACCAAATGACAACAGTCTTAGCTGGGATGATTCATCCACCATACCAAATGACAACAGTCTTAGCTGGGTTGATTCATCCACCATAAAAAATGACAATAGTCTTAGCCGGGTTGATTCATCAACCATACCAAGCGCCAATAGTCTTAGCCGGGTTGATTCATCCAAAATACCAAATGCCAATAGTTTTAGCCGGGTTGATTCATCAACCATACCAAATTACATCAGTCTTAGCTGGTTGATTCATACACCATACTAAATGACAACAGTCTTAGCCGGGTTGATTCATCCACCATACCAAATGACAACAGTCTTAGCCGGGTTGATTCATCCACCATACCAAATGGCAACAGTCTTAGCCGGGTTGATTCATCAACCATACCAAGCGCCAATAGTCTTAGCCAGGTTGATTCATCCAAAATACCAAATGCCAACAGTTTTAGCCAGGTTGATTCATTCACCATACCAAATGACAACAGTCTTAGCCAGGATGATTCATCCACCATACTAAATGACAACAGTCTTAGCCGGGTTGATTCATCCACCATACCAAGCACCAATAGTCTTAGCCGGGTTGATTCATCCAAAATACCAAATGCCAACAGTTTTGGCTGGGTTGATTCATCAACCATACCAAATGACATCAGTCTTAGCCGGGTTGATTCATACACCATACCAAATGACAAAAGTCTTAGCCAGGTTGATTCATCCACCATACCAAATGACAACAGTCTTAGCCGGGTTGATTCAAACACCATACCAAATGACAACAGTCTTAGCCGGGTTGATTCATCCACCATACCAAATGACAACAGTCTTAGCCGGGTTGATTCATCAACCATACCAAATGACAACAGTCTTAGCCGGGTTGATTCATCCAAAATAAAAAATGCCAACAGTTTTAGCCGGGTTGATTCATCAACCAAACCAAATGACAACAGTCTTAGCCGGGTTGATACATCCACCATACCAAATGACAACAGTCTTAGCCGGGTTGATTCATCCACCATACCAAATGGCAATAGTCTTAGCCGGGTTGATTCATCCAAAATACTAAATGCCAACAGTTTTAGCTGGGTTGATTCATCAACCATACCAAATGACAACAGTCTTAGCCAGGTTGATACATCCACCATACCAAATGGCAACAGTCTTAGCCGGGTTGATTCATCAACCATACCAAGCGCCAATAGTCTTAGCTGGGTTGATTCATCCAAAATACCAAATGCCAACAGTTTTAGCCGGGTTGATTCACTCACCATACCAAATGACAACAGTCTTAGCTGGGATGATTCATCCACCATACCAAATGACAACAGTCTTAGCTGGGTTGATTCATCCACCATAAAAAATGACAATAGTCTTAGCCGGGTTGATTCATCAACCATACCAAGCGCCAATAGTCTTAGCCGGGTTGATTCATCCAAAATACCAAATGCCAATAGTTTTAGCCGGGTTGATTCATCAACCATACCAAATTACATCAGTCTTAGCTGGGTTGATTCATACACCATACTAAATGACAACAGTCTTAGCCGGGTTGATTCATCCACCATACCAAATGACAACAGTCTTAGCCGGGTTGATTCATCCACCATACCAAATGACAACAGTCTTAGCCGGGTTGATTCATCACCATACCAAATGACAACAGTCTTAGCCAGGTTGATTCATCCAAAATACCAAATGCCAACAGTTTTAGCAGGGTTGATTCATCACCATACCAAATGACAATCAGTCTTAGCCGAGGTTGATTCATACACCATACCAAATGACAACAGTCTTAGCCGGGTTGATTCATCCAAAATACCAAATGCCAACAGTTTTAGCCGGGTTGATTCATCAACCATATCAAATGAAGGTCCTGGCCGGGCTAATTCGTCAACCCCTGTGTTAGCCGTAATCAGTCCGACATACTAACTTCTACTATTTGCCTTTCATTCGCCAGCAATGATGTACAGACCAGATGGAAACAGAGGAAGCGGCCGACCACGTAAACGTTGGACGCAAGGAATAGCAGAGTCCATGGGAATATAGATACATGTAGCCCATAATCGGGCACTCTCACGATGTTTATACTTCACCTCGACACCGCAAGGTGAAAGAGGAACATGATGAGATGAAAGATAAGATGATGAGATTCACTCTCAGGTCCTCACAGTTGGTGCCCTTGGAACGAGTCTATCAGTTGTTTCTTTATCTTGGACCCCTGCATGAAATTGGGCAGAAGATCCAGGAACAATATCGTTCAATATTATGTAATAATCTATCAACACTAGTTAGACTAACGTACTTCACAAACACAGAGGACAACATGAAACGGTGAAGTCTGGGAATGCAATACCACACCAATAGTTTCTGGTAAGGAGAAAATCAAAAGCGTATTGCACACGTGAAACTGTTAAGTATGATGTTACCTGTAACAACGTTTTGCCCGCGTGAAGGTGTATAGATGTCGTGTAATGCTGGCACGTTGAGAGAAAGACAAGACAGCAGTTGTTATTCTGTCATACACTGTGGCTCGTTGGTAACATATGTACAACTAAGCACTGGCATAGACATTAGGTCGAAGTTTTCATGTGAACAAAAACGCAGTGACTGATGTCTATGTTAGTACTATTCTCACTTTCAAGGATACCTCACACATGATACAGGTCACGCACATAAACAGATCCCGCCTCTGGCAGGAATAAGAAACATGAGCATGATGGAACCATGTGCCAGACTTTCGTGGAGATATTTGTAGGTGTTGACCACACATCTGCTGGGAGGTTCAGGAAGACTTGCCTTTTTACATGAGACGTAGAGGAGGAGGAAGTGGAGGAGGGGAGATACCAACATCATGTGTGCTAAAATTAAAACTGCAAGTTCCTCTGAATACTACAGACAAGAGATAAACACAAGTTGTGGGGATCACCGATAGAGACCAGGAGTATGTCTTCGTGTTCACCTATGGCGCCCAGCATTCACTTGAGTTAAAATTTAAAAGTACAGGACGTTTGCAGTCAACACTAGCATTATTTGCTGTTGTCTTTGCAAGTTCTGTTCAGTAGTTTGCCTTTGCTTCCTGAACGACCGGCACCCATACCATTTCGCAGACAATTAGCGCAACACGGTCTGCTGCCAAATCGCTCGCATCTGTGTTTCGAACGCGGGTATGCGGGATCACGACCCACGTCCGTAACCCCTTCGCCACGGAGGGAGGGATTCATTGAGTGCCGTGGTACAAAATAAAGTATAGGACTCCTCTACACGCCATAAGTCGTTATGTTATGTTATGTCATACGACGTCACCTGCACACTGGACATTTCCACGCGTACGCAGCCATCCAAAATTATGTCTGCTCACTGTTCCCTGAAGGGGCTGGTTATGACATCCCATAGAAGGATGACCTCGAATGGCGTGCTTGACCAGGTAGTGGGGCTAGCATCGGAGTGGCGTCAGTCTCCGTCAGCCGAGTCTGTTGCACTGATTATATCAACCCTGCTCATACTTTTTCCAGTTTGTATTGGCACATTATTCGCCAGCTGGTCTGTGCTTTTATTACCTGTTATCTCCAGCATCTCCGGGTTCCTACATACAGGTGAATGGTGTGAAGCGCGACTTCCGAATGTTGTCCATCTATTCCGAGCGGAGACTGACGATTGCGTAGCGGTTGTTATGTAGCATGCTCGAGGAGTCTGATATGATTCTGGCGTCTGTGACTTCCTGTTCTGCTACCCGTACCAGTGTTCTGGAGGCAGCTATGATCTCCCTAGTCAGGCTTGATGTAGTTGTTTGATTGGTTTCCCCATCTTCTGTGCTGAGTACACCCTAGATGGCCTGCACCCGCGTTTCAGGGACCCATGGATGATATCTTCTGATCCGAGTGTCAACCGAAGTAGGTAGCTGATCTCTGCAGTATCTTATCTCCCTAGTGTAATGACAACCCAACCTACGAGTATTTGTGCAAGTTGTGCAGGGTACTGGGTATACACCGATAGCCCGTACCTTTAAATCAATGGACACTCGGTACGTCATGTATCACACGGGCCGCCAATACTTCCCATGGCAATTTTCTGGTACACATGGTAGACTGGGTAGACGTGGAGGTCCAGGACAATAAACACAATGTCCCCGCATCTGTGGGGATTCGAATACACAACCACCAGGCCGACGGACAATTGTGAGGCCGCTGCGCTACCGCTGTCATGGTGCGTGTGGGATGTATGTGTGGGCAGGCGTCTAACTGGAACTCGCAGATGACACGTGAACACTGGGGCAGGAAGATGGATGGCATGACAACCACACAGGCACGCAAATAGGGAGAGGGACACACGCACAGACACACAGACACAGACACAACACACACAGAGAGAGAGAGAGAGAGAGAGAGAGAGAGAGAGAGAGAGAGAGAGATGTGGCGTGTTCAGAACACAATGATACTAGACCCTGCCAGTCAATCACAGGTGAATGTCCAGCCAGCATGAAGGCGTGAAGACTGTTGCCATCCCTTATGTGATAGGAAGTTACACTGGTAGGGCCATGATGGCGGTCGCATGGGGTTCAGCGTCTGCGTTGCTTCACTGTGGTTAGATTCAGCAGGATCCCTCCACCTCCATTTTCTGTTCAGTTATTTGCTGATCCGTCTGTGTATGTACGGGTCAAGGTGATGATACGGAAATGTTCTTCAATGTTGTTTATGGTTGTTTTCTTCCTTCTAATTCCTTCAGCGTGTTCTTTCTCTCATTACCAAGAGTGTTTTCTTTCGTCTCAGACAGGAGATGTTGTCTCCAAGCTGGGAATCAGTGTCCATTGTTACTGGGTTTGGCTGTTGGTATACTGAGTATTGGAACTGTCCTAATCTTTCATTTTGCAGTTTCTGCAAAGTTGTTTCTCTTTAATACAAAACCTCGTTCTTTCCAACAACAGAGAGCATAACCGTCTCTGCAGATGGCTAAGTACAGCACCCTAGTCGGCTTTGTTTGACGAGCCACCCGTTGCTCATGCTCGCTCTTATGGGTACTGTCTGTTGGTAATGAACACACATTTCATCCTCAGTAACTATTCTGGACAGGAACTAGCAGATAAGGACATTCTCCTGTTACATCTACCACTGCCAGTTATTCAGCGCATGCACATTTAGCAGGTCATGAGGTATGTGTAATATTAAGATGGCTCAGATGAAGCGATGATCTTATTTCACAGTTGAGCCTTGAGGTTACTCTAAGAATGTCTACTTGGCTGAACAGCTTTGGGGATATTAAATACATTATTACGCATAAAATAACCCAGATGCCATGCTGTTTACTTCTCTGCTGATAATATTTTAGACCGTGGCCTTTTCCACAGCCAAAATATTTGAAACGAATATTTGAGAGTAGATATATGGTGGCTATTTATCGACAAAACATCGGCAGGCTGCCGCAACAGATTGCCTCTACAGGTTGCTGGTGTTACTATAGTAAGTTTGTTTCCGACGGTGGCTACAGATGTCAAGAGGGTGCATTTTTGCAGCATAAGCCACGTGTGTCAAACAGATTAAAGGCAATTAAAGGCTAATTTAATAAAGCCTGCAGTTTAAAGCAAATGCAACAAATACGACCTGCTTCACAATATGTAAATATACCTCAATCTCTATTGATAACCCACGGCCTCGTTTAAATTGTATTAAGCAGTAACCAACTTTCTTACATCGTCGTGGTCACGTGTCTTGACAACGTGAGACAACCAGATCTTTTTCACATTTTGCATGAAATAAGCTTAGATAAGAAAGATCTCAAGATAGTCAGGAATACTTACTGGCTGCAAGAGTCTGCCATGGGATATGAAGGAGAAGTTAGACAATTCAGAGCAATTAACAGCGAAACTAGTCAAGGATTTGTTTTATCACCTGATCTGTCCACTCGTATACAGCGAGACACTGTTTAGACACACTGAACCACCTGAGGTGGTTAACGCTGGAGGCCAACATGTGGAATGTGCCGATATCAGGGTTTTACTGGGTCAAGACAACTTCGGAGACAGGACAAGGGATTATCATCGGTTCAAAGTTAGTTGAATATTATGTACATGACGTCGCAATCAACCCCATTACTTATTGGCCGTTTGGGATTTTTTTCAGCAGTTTTATCACCAGTAGTATGCCATTGCTTTCTGAACGGCCGATGCTCTTACCATTGTAAACAACGCAAAATGATCAGCTCTCAATTAGCCTGCGAGTGATTCGAGCCCAGTTTGTCGGGATTGTGAAACTGCCTTCATTACACACTTCCTTTTAACGTTAGCAAAATTGAATGCGGGGTGGTTTTTAAAAGCACAAGTTCAACTATGCTTTATATAAAAGAACACATTGTGAATCTCTAGGATATACAGTGACATATGACGACAGTCATGGCACAGAGATCACGCAAACAATGGCCGTACCCACAGATTCTTGTACAAGTCAAACATAAATATCCAAACACCCGCATGTGGACAAGTTGTGCCTACCAGCTCTTCTGTATGGGTAGAGAATGACACATGGAGAACTGGAGGCAGTGGAGATGTGGTTTGCTGAACAGAATGTTAAAGTTATCGTGGCCAGAGAAGACAACACATGCCGCGGTACTGAGATCTCCGTGTGTGACGAGATCACCCGTCCAAACAAGCATTAAATCTCAAAAGCACTGTATGGTGTAGATCAATGAAGAGGGAGAAGAGTGAAATTGGCCCTGTGTGGTATAATGTTTGGCTGGAAAGGGCGAGTGGGGAAAAATTGGAGAAG
>JACEFZ010011489.1:0-71828 GCA_014155875.1 Cepaea nemoralis
GGGCGATCGTTTTACAAAAACAATTTTAAAACAAACAAAAATCATAAACATCCATTAATTGATGCCTGCACAGAACAGGACTAAAATATGACAGAATCAATATTGCATAACTTAGTGAGAAAATGACTAATTACAGTGAATCAAGAAATGAGTAAAAGAGACAGGCGCTAAATAGGACACAAAAGAATAAAAGCTGTTAATATATGGTGTATTTTTAATGACAGTGCAGTGTTTGACAATATTGCCGGTCTAAGTTTTGTATTCACCCACTGTAAAGTTTATACAACATACTAGGTAAATACAAAACTTGGACCGGCAATATTTTCAAACACTGCACAGTAATTAAAAATACAACTAAAATCGTCTGTTTCTGGAACTCACAAGGCTAAAACACAAGCAGAAGGGAAATAGAAACGGAGATGAATAATATGGTTAAGACACGTAGTAATCTGTAGAAGATAGCAGACGATAGGAGGACTTGGCGGGAGGTGGCTGAATGTCGATGAAGAAGAAGAAGAAGAAGAAGAAGAAGAAGAAGAAGAAGAAGAAGAAGAAGAAGAAGAAGAAGAAGAAGAAGAAGAAGAAGAAGAAGAGAAGAAGAAGAAGCAGCAGCAGCAGCAGCAGCAGCAGCAGCAGCAGCAGCAGAAGAGAAGAAGAAGAAGAATGAAGAAGAAGAAGAAGAAGAAGAAGAAGAAGAAGAAGAAGAAGAAGAAGAAGAAGAAGAAGCTTAGAAGAAGAGAAGAAGAAGAAGAAGAAGAAGAAGAAGAAGAAGAAGAAGAAGAAGAAGAAGAAGAAGAAGAAGAAGAAGAAGAAGAAGAAGTCTGTGATGTTTTAGGGCCTTCACAATTTGTTGTCCTGACTGCACAAAAGAACAGATGGCCCATTTTTCACTAACTTAGTGAGACGACGCTACATGCGGAGAACAGGAACGACTGCACATGCGAATACAATATTACATGGCCAATGTAAATCACAATTATTCTAGAAAATTAGTAAACTGATAAGATAAATACTAAAATTTTATTATGAAGAATGGCGATATCTCGAACCAAATCACAAGAAAATTGAAAACATAATACATGGAGATTTCAATGTATAAAAATTTCACTCTTTCTTTTATTTGTTCACTTAACGGTACGTGATCACTATTAGTCAGCGCCTGGCATTGTATTAACATGTATCAACACATTTCTAAATCTGTTATTAATACATTTGTAGTCAACATATGTCGGCTCAATGGCGAAGGGGCTACGGACACAGTTCGTAATACCGCATACCGCGTTCGAAACACTGCTGTGGGCGATTTGGAAACAGACCGCCTTGCGTTGGTTTCTTTTTATAAAATGGTATGAGTTACAGTAGTTCAGAAAGCAATGGCAAACTGCTGAACGTAAACTTGCCCAGAAATTTACATACAGCCAAAAATGCTGGGGTTGACTGCGATGCAATTAACCAGTCAAAATGTATGATCATTCTATACAATTCTTATTATACTTTCGTGCTCATTCACCCAGATGTGATGTTATAATACAGTTTCCTGTAGACATAATGTAAGATAACGTGAAGACAAGCCATACAGAGTTAAAATCTCTGGTTACAGCCATATGTGCCCCTCCCCTTGAATATTGTATTAATCAGGAATTATCTTACAGAATAAATATGTATACCAACTTTACAAATGAAAGATTGTTTAATAATATGACTCACTTGGTTATTATAATTGCATAAATGTGGAATGGAGGGGGGTCTTTCTTCTGTTGCCTTGTGCCTCAAAATGAGCATTGGCAGTCAGCGACTGCAGCACGCACTCAAGCACGCCGTGTTATCCTTTGCTATCCCTTCCACCTAGCTCTATGTATTCCCTATATTAATGTCTGTTTCTGACTCTCTTCTCGGTATGTGTAACAAAAATGTCAGTTGCATATACTTTACAGGACGTGGCAGTCAACACTGGTACATTTTGACTGTTTTTGATCTCTTGGCAAGTTTACATTCAGTAATATGCCATTGCATTCCGAACGACCGACACCCACACCATTTTAATAAAATAAAAACTAACGCAATGCAGTCTACTGCCAAATCGCCCGCAGCTGTGTTTCGAACGCGGTATACGTCCGTAATCCCTTCGCCACGGAGTAGGATGTTTTAGTCGATTCCCAAATTTCATTTATCCTGTGGAATCCAGTAGAATGATTTTCTAGTTATACTTGATTTCAGGTTTTCTAAACATGTGTTCTATGATCTATCCAGTTTTAGCGTCTTTTCCTAACCTCTGAATTAGCTTGAATCTATTTTTCTCCCTATGCTCCGCATTCGTGATTCTGTCACACCAGTTTAGTTGTATTCTCGCTAGGCACCAGTTAATGAATATGTGTAATTTATTAGTAATTGTCTGTGATCATCTATCTATAGTACCTTGCGGCGTAGGCCTTGAGTTTGAGGATTTAAGACCGCCTGGCTAGTACAGTCGCGTGAACCATACTTACCGAGGATTTGAACCGAAAGAGAACTCCTCATTCTAGCTACTCGGCCAGCTACCTCTCATTGATTTAACGTTAGAGTTAAATAGTCTGAGTTTGATACTTATTTTAATTTCTGTTGACTTTCACAAGTTGTCTAGTGCAGTGAAAGCAACTCTTGCCTTTGTATACATATTCCATTTTAACATCTCTGTCTTTTGCACCATCCGTGTCTACACTGCTACCTAAATAAGTGTATGGTTCCACGTGTTAAGGAGGGCGTGAAGTGGTTTAAATGTGTGGCTTGCAAGCCTGACTCAAGTAGACTAGGTATGAATCAAGCTGGGCATCTTTGCATAGGGATCATAAGTATGGTATACTTTCCTTCGGTTCTTAAGTAGTAAATTGAATGCCTAGCCTTTTCGGATACTGGTGAAAAATTAGGAATCATGACATGTGCGCCTTAAAATGTCCTTATCAGTTACAAATCGAAAGGAACTGGGTCTATTGGTCTCTGTCCCGGCTATATTAATAAAACTAGACAACTTAGTAACAAAAACTGAATAAGCAAGTTCCTTGCAAGTGTGGCCATAGTCCATCATTCATCAAAATAATAACGGTTAAAAAGGTGAGAGGATCGAGTTCATTGTACCGGGTTCTATCCCACATGGCTCGATCACTTTTTGCAGAGCCGCCTGCCGACAGAGTCGCACGAAGCACTCATCGACGACCCCAGGAGTCCCCAAGAAAATTTCACTCGTAAACCGAACGTCATATTCAGAATCGAACCTACAACCCTAGGATCGTAAGGCAGACGGTGTAACCATATTGCCAAGGAGACTCCATCCCTCCATCATCCAGTGGCTTGTCCTATTCATAACTATTCCCCCAATAACAAGCTTCTGAAATAGCTCTCTGTCATAAGTTAAATGCCCTGCTTCCGATGCTGTCATGTGTAAATTATCTACTGCATCGTGAATCCGCCAACGTTGTTGTTTTCCTTTTTCCCGCTTCCACAGCACACCTTCATCCGTAATTATCTTTTCCAGGCATTCATGTCTCCTGACTTTCCCACAATATTTCATTTCCCTCAATTTTATTTGCTTTAATAATAGACCTTTTTTCAGGAATGAGTTCTTGTTGGTAAGACATCTTTACTCTCTTATTCTTCCAGTGAATATTTAGTACTCTTCTGTATACAAACATATCACATTAGAAAGTAGGGGGCAAGCGGAACTGTCATGGCACTGGGAAATGTGTACAGGTCAGGAGAAATTTGAGCTGTCACGGCACTGGGAGATGTGTATAGGTCAGGAGAAATTTGAGCTGTCACAGCACTGGGAGATGTGTATGGGTCAGGGGAAATTGGAGCTGTCATGGCACTTGGAAATGTGTATAGGTCAGGAGAAATTGGAGTTGTCACGGCACTGGGAGATGTGTATGGGTCAGAAGAAATTGGAGCTGTCACGGCACTGGGCGATGTGTATGGGTCAGGAGAAATTGGAGCTGTCACGGCACTGGGAGATGTGTATGGGTCAGGGGACATTGGAACTGTCACAGCACTGAGAACTCTGTATATAGGTCAGGTGAAATTGGAATTGACACGGCACTGGGAGATGTGTATGGGTCTGGTGAAACTGGAGCTGTCACGGCACTGAGAAATGTGTATAGGTCAGAGGAAACTGGAGCTGTCACGGCACTGAGAAATGTGTATAGGTCAGGGGAAATTTGAATTGTCATGGCACTGGGAGATGTGTATGGGTTAGGTGAAATGAGAGCTGTCACGGCACTGAGAAATGTGTATAAGCCAGGGGAAATTGGAGCTGTCACGGCACTGAGAATTGTGTATGGGTCAGGGGAAATTTGAGTTGTCACGGCACTGAGAAATGTGTATGAGCCAGGGGAAATTGGAGCTGTCACGGCACTGAGAATTGTGTATGGGTCAGGGGAAATTTGAGTTGTCACGGCACTGAGAAATGTATATGAGCCAGGGGAAATTGGAGCTGTCACGGCACTGAGAATTGTGTATGGGTCAGAGGAAATTTGAGTTGTCACGGCACTGAGAAACGTGTATAAGTCAGGTGTTTGTGGAGCTGTCATGACACTGGGAGATCTGTATATGTCAGGGGATTGTGGAGCTGTTACGGCACTGAGAGATGTGTATAGGTTAAGGGAAATTGGAGCTGGTATTAGAAGACGTAAACGTGGCGAAAGGATTAGATCTCTCGCTTGTAAACTTCCGGTGCGCTGATGGCGAAAAAGATGGTTCAACCTCTACACCAGATTTAAGTTGGACTAAACCGTTGACTTCTTGTTCAGAAAGCAATGGCAGACTACAGAACATAAAATTGTCTAGGAAATCAACCTGTGGTTGATAGCAACGTTCTGCAAAGAATATGCAATTTTTCAACCAAACTTGGAATATGTGGCTCTAGCACTGGGTAAGTGCTCTTGTGTGGAACATGTGGCTCAAGATTTGGGTAAGTGCTTCTGTGTGGAACATGTGGCTCTAGCATTGAGTAAGTGCTTCTGTGTGGAACATGTGGCTCAAGATTTGGGTAAGTGCTTCTGTGTGGAACATGTGGCTCTAGCATTGAGTAAGTGCTTCTGTGTGGAACATGTGGCTCTAGCATTGGATAAGTGCTTCTGTGTGGAACATGTGGCTCTAGCATTGGGCAAGTGTTTCTGTGTGGAATATGTGGATCCAGCATTGAATAAGTGCTTCTGTGTGGAACATGTGGCTCAAGATTTGGGCAAGTGCTTCTGTGTGGAACATGTGGCTCCAGCATTGGGCAAGTGTTTCTGTGTGGAACATGTGGCTCCAGCATTGAGTAAGTGTTTCTGTGTGGAACATGTGGCTCAAGATTTGGGCAAGTGCTTCTGTGTGGAACATGCGGATCCAGCATTGGGCAAGTGTTTCTGTGTGGAACATGCGGATCCAGCATTCGGCAAGTGTTTCTGTGTGGAACATGTGGATCCAGCATTGGGCAAGTGTTTCTGTGTGGAACATGTGGCTATAGCATTGGGCAAGTGTTTCTGTGTGGAACATGTGGCTCTAGCATTGAGTAAGTGTTTCTGTGTGGAACATGTGGATTCAGCATTGGGCAAGTGTTTCTGTGTGGAACATGCGGATCCAGCATTCGGCAAGTGTTTCTGTGTGGAACATGCGGATCCAGCATTCGGCAAGTGTTTCTGTGTGGAACATGCCGATCCAGCATTGGGCAAGTGTTTCTGTGTGGAACATGTGGATCCAGCATTGGGCAAGTGCTTCTGTGTGGAACATGTGGCTCTAGCATTGAGCAAGTGTTTCTGTGTGGAACATGTGGATTCAGCATTGGGCAAGTGTTTCTGTGTGGAACATGTGGCTCAAGATT
Organism: Cepaea nemoralis; assembly: GCA_014155875.1. Classification (NCBI taxonomy): domain Eukaryota; kingdom Metazoa; phylum Mollusca; class Gastropoda; order Stylommatophora; family Helicidae; genus Cepaea; species Cepaea nemoralis. The sequence continues at coordinate 5,834 of JACEFZ010011489.1, forward strand.
TGGGCAAGTGCTTCTGTGTGGAACATGTGGCTCTAGCATTGGGCAAGTGTTTCTGTGTGGAACATGTGGTTCAAGATTTGGGTAAGTACTTATGTGTGGCACATGTGGATCCAGCATTGGGTAAGTGCTTCTGTGTGGAACATGTGGCTCTAGCATTGGGCAAGTGTTTCTGTGTGGAACATGTGGATCCAGCATTGTGTAAGTGCTTCCGTGTGGAACATGTGGCTCTAGCATTGGGCAAGTGTTTCTGTGTGGAACATGTGGCTCTAGCATTGAGTAAGTGCTTCTGTGTGGAACATGTGGCTTTAGCATTGGGCAAGTGTTTCTGTGTGGAACATGTGGCTCCAGCATTGGGCAAGTGTTTCTGTGTGGAACATGCGGATCCAGCATTGGGCAAGTGTTTCTGTGTGGAACATGTGGATCCAGCATTGGGCAAGTGTTTCTGTGTGGAACATACGGATCCAGCATTGGGCAAGTGTTTCTGTGTGGAACATGCGGATCCAGCATTGGGCAAGTGTTTCTGTGTGGAACATGTGGATCCAGCATTGAGTAAGTGCTTCTGTGTGGAACATGTGGCTCAAGATTTGGGCAAGTGCTTCTGTGTGGAACATGTGGCTCCAGCATTGGGCAAGTGTTTCTGTGTGGAACATGTGGCTCTAGCATTGAGTAAGTGTTTCTGTGTGGAACATGTGGCTCAAGATTTGGGCAAGTGCTTCTGTGAGGAACATGCGGATCCAGCATTGGGCAAGTGTTTCTGTGTGGAACATGTGGATCCAGCATTGGGCAAGTGTTTCTGTGTGGGACATGTGGATCCAGCATTGAGTAAGTGCTTCTGTGTGGAACATGTGGCTCAAGATTTGGGCAAGTGCTTCTGTGTGGAACATGTGGCTCCAGCATTGGGCAAGTGTTTCTGTGTGGAACATGTGGCTCCAGCATTGGGCAAGTGTTTCTGTGTGGAACATGTGGATCCAGCATTGGGCAAGTGTTTCTGTGTGGGACATGTGCATCCAGCATTGAGTAAGTGCTTCTGTGTGGAACATGTGGCTCAAGATTTGGGCAAGTGCTTCTGTGTGGAACATGTGGCTCCAGCATTGGGCAAGTGTTTCTGTGTGGAACATGTGGCTCCAGCATTGAGTAAGTGTTTCTGTGTGGAACATGTGGCTCCAGCATTGAGTAAGTGCTTCTGTGTGGAACATGTGGCTCCAGCATTGAGCAAGTGCTTCTGTGTGGAACATGTGGCTCTAGCATTGGGTAAATGCTTCTGTGTGGAACATGTGGCTCTAGCATTGGGTACATGCTTCTGTGTGGAACATGTGGCTCTAGCATTGGGTAAGTGTTTCTGTGTGGAACATGTGGCTCTAGCATTGGGTAAGTGCTTCTGTGTGGAACATGTGGCTCCAGCATTGGGTAAGTGCTTCTGTGTGGAACTTGTGGCTCCAGCATTGAGTGTTTCTGTGTGGAACATGTGGCTCCAGCATTGGGCAAGTGTTTCTGTGTGGAACATGTGGCTCCAGCATTGGGTAAGTGCTTCTGTGTGGAACATGTGGCTCCAGCATTGGGTAAGTGCTTCTGTGTTAAACATGTGGCTCCAGCATTGGGTAAGTGCTTCTGTGTGGAACATGTGGCTCCAGCATTGGGTAAGTGCTTCTGTGTGGAACATGTGGCTCTAGCATTGGATAAGTGCTTCTGTGTGGAACATGTGGCTCCAGCATTGGGTAAGTGCTTCTGTGTGGAACATGTGGCTCTAGCATTGGATAATTGTTTCTGTGTGGAACATGTGGCTCTAGCATTGGATAAGTGTTTCTGTGTGGAACATGTGGCTCCAGCATTGGGCAAGTGCTTCTGTGTTGAACATGTGGCTCCAGCATTGAGCAAGTGCTTCTGTGTGGAACATGTGGCTCTAGCATTGGGTAAGTACTTCTGTGTGGAACATGTGGCTCCAGCATTGAGTAAGTGCTTCTGTGTGGACCAAGCGTGGAACATTTTGCTTTAGCACTTTGATAAGTGCTTCTGTGTGGAACATGTGCCATTAGCATTGGGTAAGTGCTTCTGTGTGGACCAAGCGTGGAACACATGGCTATAGCATTGGATAAGTGCTTCTTGGTGGAACATGTGGCTCTAGCATTGGTTAAGTGCTTCTGTGTGGAACATGTGGCTTTAGCATTAGTTAAGTGCTTCTGTGTGGAACATGTGGCTTTAGCATTGGTTAAGTGCTTCTGTGTGGAACATGTGGCATTAGCATTGGTTAAGTGCTTCTGTGTGGAACATGTGGCTTTAGCATTGGTTAAGTGCTTCTGTGTGGAACATGTGGCTTTAGCATTGGTTAAGTGCTTCTGTGTGGAACATGTGGCTTTAGCATAGGTTAAGTGCTTATGTGTGGAACATGTGGCTTTAGCATTTGTTAAGTACTTCTGTGTGGAACATGTGGCTCTAGCATTGGTTAAGTGCTTCTGTGTGGAACATGTGGCTTTAACATTGGTTAAGTGCTTCTGTGTGGAACATGTGGCTTTAGCATTGTTAAGTCTTCTGTGTGGAACATGTGGCTTTAGCATTGGTTAAGTGCTTCTGTGTGGAACATGTGGCTTTAGCATTGGGTAAGTGCTTCTGTGTGGAACATGTGGCTCTAGCATTGGGTAAGTGCTTCTGTGTGGAACATGTGGCTCTAGCATTGGGAAGTGCTTCTGTGTGGAACATGTGGCTCCAGCATTGGGTAAGTGCTTCTGTGTGGAACCAAGCGTGGAACATTGGCTTTAGCATTGTAAGTGCTTCTGTGTGGAACATGTGGCTTAGCATTGGTTAAGTGCTTCTGTGTGGACCAAGCGTGGAACATGTGGCTTAGCATTGGTAAGTACTTCTGTGTGGAACATGTGGCTCTAGCATTGGTTAAGTGCTTCTGTGTGGAACATGTGGCTTTAGCATTGGGTAAGTGCTTCTGTGTGGAACATGTGGCTTTAGCATTGGTTAAGTGCTTCTGTGTGGAACATGTGGCTCTAGCATTGGTAAGTACTTCTGTGTGAACATGTGGCTCAAGATTTGGGCAAGTGCTTCTGTGTGGAACATGTGGATCCAGCATTGGGCAAGTGTTTCTGTGTGGGACATGTGCATCCAGCATTGAGTAAGTGCTTCTGTGTGGAACATGTCCTCAAGATTTGGGCAAGTGTTTCTGTGTGGAACATGTGGCTCCAGCATTGGGCAAGTGTTTCTGTGTGGGACATGTGGATCCAGCATTGGGCAAGTGTTTCTGTGGAACATCCTGATCCAGCATTAGGCAAGTGTTTCTGTGTGGAACATGCGGATCCAGCATTAAGCAAGTGTTTCTGTGTGGAACATGTGGATCCAGCATTGGGCAAGTGTTTCTGTGTGGGACATGTGGATCTAGCATTGAGTAAGTGCTTCTGTGTGGAACATGTGGCTCAAGATTTGGGCAAGTGCTTCTGTGTGGAACATGTGGCTCCAGCATTGGGCAAGTGTTTCTGTGTGGAACATGTGGCTCCAGCATTGGGCAAGTGTTTCTGTGTGGAACATGTGGATCCAGCATTGGGCAAGTGTTTCTGTGTGGGACATGTGCATCCAGCATTGAGTAAGTGCTTCTGTGTGGAACATGTGGCTCAAGATTTGGGCAAGTGCTTCTGTGTGGAACATGTGGCTCCAGCATTGGGCAAGTTTTTCTGTGTGGAACATGTGGCTCCAGCATTAAGTAAGTGTTTTTGTGTGGAACATGTGGCTCCAGCATTGAGTAAGTGCTTCTGTGTGGAACATGTGGCTCCAGCATTGAGCAAGTGCTTCTGTGTGGAACATGTGGCTTTAGCATTGGGTAAATGCTTCTGTGTGGAACATGTGGCTCTAGCATTGGGTAAATGCTTCTGTGTGGAACATGTGGCTCTAGCATTGGGTAAGTGTTTCTGTGTGGAACATGTGGCTCTAGCATTGGGTAAGTGCTTCTGTGTGGAACATGTGGCTCCAGCATTGGGTAAGTGCTTCTGTGTGGAACATGTGGCTCCAGCATTGAGTAAGTGTTTCTGTGTGGAACATGTGGCTCCAGCATTGGGCAAGTGTTTCTGTGTGGAACATGTGGCTCCAGCATTGGGTAAGTGCTTCTGTGTGGAACATGTGGCTCCAGCATTGGGTAAGTGCTTCTGTGTGGAACATGTGGCTCCAGCATTGGGTAAGTGCTTCTGTGTGGAACATGTGGCTCCAGCATTGGGTAAGTGCTTCTGTGTGGAACATGTGGCTCTAGCATTGGATAAGTGCTTCTGTGTGGAACATGTGGCTCCAGCATTGGGTAAGTGCTTCTGTGTGGAACATGTGGCTCTAGCATTGGATAAGTGTTTCTGTGTGGAACATGTGGCTCCAGCAATGGGCAGGTGCTTCTGTGTTGAACATGTGGCTCCAGCATTGAGCAAGTGCTTCTGTGTGGAACATGTGGCTCTAGCATTGGGTAAGTACTTCTGTGTGGAACATGTGGCTCCAGCATTGAGTAAGTGCTTCTGTGTGGACCAAGCGTGGAACATTTTGCTTTAGCATTGGATAAGTGCTTCTGTGTGGAACATGTGCCATTAGCATTGGGTAAGTGCTTCTGTGTGGACCAAGCGTGGAACACATGGCTATAGCATTGGATAAGTGCTTCTTGGTGGAACATGTGGCTCTAGCATTGGGTAAGTACTTCTGTGTGGAACATGTGGCTAGCATTGTAGGCTCTGTTGGAATGGTGGAATTGCTTAGCATTGGTAAGTTTTTGTGGGGCTACAGGGGGTTTCTTTGTGTGGAAGGGGGAACCAAAGGTTTTGGTAATTTTTGGGGGAACATGTGGCTCTAGCATTTAAGTGTTCTTGTGGAAATGTGGCTTTCATTTTAAATGCTTCTTGTGGAAATTTGGTTTAAATTTGGGTTAATGTTTGTGTGGATGGGATTGGTTTAAATGCTTCTTGTGGAAATGGGTTTTTGGTTAATTCTGTGGGAAATTTGGTTTAGATTTTGGGTTATTTGTGTGGAAATGTGGTTTAAATTTGGGTTTAATTTGTGGGAAATTTTGCTTTTTGGTTAATCTTTGGTGGGAAATTGGTTCATTGGGTTTAAATGCTTCTTGGGGGGGCTTTGTTGGTAAGTGCTTCTGTTGGGTGGTTAGATTGGGAAATTGTGTGCATTGGTTACTTGGGAAACGTGGTTGTCCATTTGAAAATGTTGTGTGGAACTGTGGCTCCCTTGGGGGCTTTGTTGGAATGGGTACCGCAGGGGCTTTGTTGGAACTGGGCCAGGGTTTGGCTTGTTGTTTTTTGGATGCCCGCTTGGGTAATGTTTTGATGTGGCTTGTTGGAAAGGCTTTGTTGGATGTGGCTTCTGTGGGAAAAATTCTTGGAAATTTCTGGTTGGGAATGGCTGGGGAAATGTGGTCTTGGAAGTGTTCTGGTGGACATGTGCTCTGAACTTGTGGCAGTTGGCAAGTTTGGGAGTGCTTGTGGGAAATTGGCCAGTTGGGGTGTTTTTGGTTTGGAACATTGGATACTTGGAAGTGTTTTGTGGAAACCCCGGGAGCATTGGAAGTGTTTTGTGTGGAACATGGGCCAATTGGGAAGGTTTCTGTGTGGGAAAATTGGTAAATTTGGAAGTTTTCTGTGTGGGAAATGTGGATTGGAAGTGCTTCTGTGTGGAACATGTGGCCGTTTGGGAAGGCTTTGTGTGGAACATGTGGCCGCATTGGGAAGTGTTTTTGTGTGGAACATGTGGCTTTAGCATTGGAAGGTTTTTGTGTGGAAAGTGGTCCAGTTGGGCAAGTGTTTCTGTGGGCATGTTCCAATTTGGTTTGTGGGAACATTGGCCAAAATTTGGGAAGTTCTGTGTGGAAATGGGTCCAGCATTGGGAATGTTTGTGTGGAACATGTGGCCAGCATTAAGGTTTGTGTGGAACATTGGCTCCAGCATTGAGTAAATGCTTCTTTGGAAATTGGTTGGTTAGTGTTCTGTGTGGAACTGTGGTTAGCATTGGGTAAAGCTTTTGTGGGAAAATTTGGTTAATTGGGTCTTTTTGTTTCTGTTGGGAATGTTTTTGGAACAGTGGCTCTGTTGGGTATTCTGTTGGGAAGGGCCCTTGGGAAGTGTTTTGTGGAAATTTCTCCAGTTTGGGAAGTGTTCTGTGTGGAACATGGCTCCAGCATTGGGGTGTTTCTGTGGGAACATGTGGCCGCATTTTTGCTTTGGAAATGTGCCCTTGGGTAAGTGTTTGTGTGGAAAAGTGGTCCCTTGGGAAGTGCTTCTGTGGAAAGGCCCCATTTTGGGGAATGCTTTGGAAATGTGGTCTACTTGGGTAAGTGTTCTGGTTGACTTGGGCCAGTGGTAGTGTTCTGGTGAATGGGCTAGCATTGGAAAGGTTTTTTTGGAAAGTGGTCCAGCATTGGGGGAATGTTTGTTGAAAGGCTCCTTGAGAAGTGTTCTTGGGGAAAATTTTTGGGTAATTTCTGGGGAAATTTCCGTTGGTAAGTGCTTCTGGAAAAGGGAAAATTTTGTTTTTGGTAATTTTGTGTGGAAGGGCCCTTATTGGGTAGTGCTTTCGGGGGAACATTGGCTTAATTGGTAATGCTTTTGTGGCATGTGGCTCTAATTGGTTAAGTGCTTTGTGTGGAACATGTGGCTTTATTGTTAAATTTCTGTGTGGAACATGTGGCTTTTTGGTTAAGTGCTTTGTGTGGAAATGGCTTTAATTGGTTAAGCTTCTTGTGGAAATTTTTTAATTTGGGTTTAAGTGTTTGTGTGGAACATGTGGCTTTAGCATTGGTTGTGTTCTTGTGGAACATGGTCATTGGTTAAGTGCTTTGTGGGAAAATGTGGCTTTAATTTTGTCTTCTGTGGGAAATGTGGCTTAGCATTGGTTAAGTGCTTTGTGGAACATGTGGCTTTAATTGTAAGTGTTCTGTGTGGAAAATGTGGCTTTATTTTTAAATGCTTTGTGTGGAAATGGGTTTAGTTGTTAAGTGTTTCTGTGTGGAACATGTGGCCCGCATTGGGAATTTTGTGAACTGGGCCCTTGGAGTGCTTCTGGTGGAACATGTGGTCTTGGAAGTCTTCTGGTTTGGGAAAATGTGGCCCAATTTGGAATCTTTGTGTGGAAAATTGGTTTATTTGTTAAGTTTTGTGGCTTGGTTTGTTTGTTAATTTTGTGTAAATTGGTGGAACATTTGGTTAAACTTTTGGTTTAAATGCTTTTGGAAGTGGGTTTGTTGGAAAATGCTTTGTTGACTTGGTTAACATTGGTTTAGCTTGGTTAAGTGCCCGTTGGGGAAAATTGGTTTACATTGGTTAAGGGTTTGTGTGGCTGTGGTTTACATTGGTTAAGGGTTTGGTGGAAAATTGGTGCATTGGGGGTGTTTTGTTGGAAAGTGGGTTTGTTGGAAGTGCTTCGTTGGAACTTGGTTTACATTGGGTAAAATTCGTGTGAATTTTGGCTCAGCATTGGGAAGTTCTGTGTGGAACATGTGGTCCAGCATTTGAAGTGCTTCTGTGTGGAACATGGGCTCCCGCATTGGGCAAGGCTGTGTGGAACATGTGGCTCCAGATTGGGAAGTGCTTCTGTGTGGAAATGTGGTCCAGCATTGGGAAGTCTTCTTTTGGAAATGGGGTCTAGCATTGGGTAAGTGCTTCTGTGTGGAACATGTGGGTCTAGTTTGGATAAGTGTTCTGTTGGAGTGTGGCTCTAGCATTGGGTAAATACTTCTGTGGAATGTGTGGGTCTAGCATTGGGTAAGTGTTCTGTGTGGAACAGTGGTCAGTTGGAAAATGCTTCTGTGTGGAATTTTGGCTCAGCATTGGAAGACTTCTGTGTGGAATTTTGGCTCAGCATTGGGAAGTGTTTTTGTGTGGAACATGTGGTCCAGCATTGGGCAAGTGCTTCTTGTGGAAATGGGTCCAGCATTGGGAAGGCTTCTGTGTGGAACATGTGGCTCCAGCATTGGGAAGTGCTTCTGTGTGGAAATGTGGTCCAGCATTTGGGAAGTCTTCTTTTGGAACATGGGGCTTAGCATTGGGAAGTGCTTCTGTGTGGAACATGTGCTCTATATTGGATAAGTGCTTCTGTGTGGAATGTGTGGGTCTAGCAAAGGGGAAGTTTCTGTGGAATTTGGCTCTAGCATTGGTAAGTGTTCTGGTGGAACATGTGGCTCAGATTGGAAAATGTTCTGTGTGGAATTTTGGCTCGCATTGGGAAGTTTCTGTGTGGAATTTTTGGTCAGCATTGGGAAGTGTTTTTGGTGGAACATGGGCTCCAGCATTGGAAGTGTTTTTTTGTGGAACATGTGGCTCCAGATTGGGAAGTGTTTTTGTGTGGAAATGTGGTCCAGCATTGGGAAGTGTTCTGTGTGAACATGGGGGTCCAGATTGGGAAGTGCTTCTGTGTGGAACATGTGGCTCAGATTGGAAAATGTTCTGTGTGGAATTTTGGGTCAGCATTGGGTAAGTCTTCTGTGTGGAACATGTGCTCAAGATTTGGGCAAGTGTTCTGTGTGGAACATGTGGCTCCAGCATTGGGCAAGTGTTTCTGTGTGGAAAATGTGTCCGCATTGGAAGTGTTCTTTTGGAACATTGGGGCAAAATTTGGGGAAGTGTTTCTGTGTGGAACATGGGTCCAGCATTGGCAAGTGTTTTTGTGTGGGGGATGTGGATCCAGCATTGGGCAAGTGTTTCTGTGGCATTGTAGCATTAGGCGTGTTTTGGGGGAAATGGGCCAGCTTGGGGAAATGTTTCTTTTTGGGCAGTGGTCCGTTGGAAGTGTTTTTTTTTGGGCAGTGGTCTGTTGAAAGTGTTCGTTGGCAGTGGTCGTTTGGGCAAGTGCTTCGGTTGGGAAAATGGGTCCGTTGGGCAAGTGTTTTTGTTGGCAGTGGGTCCGTTGGGCAAGTGTTTTTTTTTGGCAGTTCCGTTTGGGAATGTTTCTTTGGGGGATTGTAGTTGGGGTGCCCGTGTAACATTGGTAAGTTTGGGAAGTGCTTCGGTTGGGCAGTGGGTCCGTTGGGCAAGTTTTTTCTTGGGAACTTGGTACATTGTTGTTTTTTGGGGGAACTGTGGCCCCGTTGAGTAAGTGCTTCTGTGTGGAACATGTGGCTCAGCATTGAGCAAGTGCTTCTGTGTGGAACATGTGGCTTTAGCATTGGGTAAATGCTTCTGTGTGGAACATGTGGCTCTAGCATTGGTAATGCTTCTGTGTGGAACATGTGGCTCTAGCATTGGGTAAGTGTTTCTGTGTGGAACATGTGGCTCTAGCATTGGGTAAGTGCTTCTGTGTGGAACATGTGGCTCCAGCATTGGGTAAGTGCTTCTGTGTGGAACATGTGGCTCCAGCATTGAGTAAGTGTTTCTGTGTGGAACATGTGGCTCCAGCATTGGGCAAGTGTTTTCTGTGTGGAACATGTGGCTCCAGCATTGGGTAAGTGCTTCTGTGTGGAACATGTGGCTCCAGCATTGGGTAAGTGCTTCTGTGTGGAACATGTGGCTCCAGCATTGGGTAAGTGCTTCTGTGTGGAACATGTGGCTCCAGCATTGGGTAAGTGCTTCTGTGTGGAACATGTGGCTCTAGCATTGGATAAGTGCTTCTGTGTGGAACATGTGGCTCCAGCATTGGGTAAGTGCTTCTGTGTGGAACATGTGGCTCTAGCATTGGATAAGTGTTTCTGTGTGGAACATGTGGCTCCAGCATTGGGCAGGTGCTTCTGTGTTGAACATGTGGCTCCAGCATTGAGCAAGTGCTTCTGTGTGGAACATGTGGCTCTAGCATTGGGTAAGTACTTCTGTGTGGAACATGTGGCTCCAGCATTGAGTAAGTGCTTCTGTGTGGACCAAGCGTGGAACATTTTGCTTTAGCATTGGGATAAGTGCTTCTGTGTGGAACATGTGCCATTAGCATTGGGTAAGTGCTTCTGTGTGGACCAAGCGTGGAACACATGGCTATAGCATTGGATAAGTGCTTCTTGGTGGAACATGTGGCTCTAGCATTGGGTAAGTACTTCTGTGTGGAACATGTGTCTCCAGCATTGAGTAAGTGCTTCTGTGTGGACCAAGCGTGGAACATTTTGCTTTAGCATTGGATAAGTGCTTCTTGTGTGGAACATGTGCCATTAGCATTGGGTAAGTGCTTCTGTGTGGACCAAGCGTGGAACACATGGCTATAGCATTGGATAAGTGCTTCTTGGTGGAACATGTGGCTCTAGCATTGGTTAAGTGCTTCTGTGTGGAACATGTGGCTTTAGCATTAGTTAAGTACTTCTGTGTGGAACATGTGGCTTTAGCATTGGTTAAGTGCTTCTGTGTGGAACATGTGGCATTAGCATTGGTTAAGTGCTTCTGTGTGGAACATGTGGCTTTAGCATTGGTTAAGTGCTTCTGTGTGGAACATGTGGCTTTAGCATTTGTTAAGTACTTCTGTGTGGAACATGTGGCTTTAGCATTGGTTAAGTGCTTCTGTGTGGAACATGTGGCTTTAGCATTGGTTAAGTGCTTCTGTGTGGAACATGTGGCTCTAGCATTGGGTAAGTGCTTCTGTGTGGAACATGTGGCTTTAGCATTGGTTAAGTGCTTCTGTGTGGAACATGTGGCTTTAGCATTGGGTAAGTACTTCTGTGTGCAATGTGTGGCTCTAGCATTGGGTAAGTGCTCCTGTGTGGAACATGTGGCTCCAGCATTTGTTAAATGCTTCTGTGTGGAACATGTGGCTCCAGCATTGGGCAAGAGCTTCTGTGTGGAACATGTGGCTCCAGCATTGGGCAAGTGCTTCTGTGTGGAACATGTGGATCCAGCATTGGGCAAGTGCTTCTGTGTGGAACATGGGGCTCCAGCATTGGGTAAGTGCTTCTGTGTGGAACATGTGGCTCTAGTATTGGATAAGTGCTTCTGTGTGGAATGTGTGGCTCTAGCATTGGGTAAGTACTTCTGTGTGGAACATGTGGCTCAAGATTTGGGCAAGTGCTTCTGTGTGGAACATGTGGATCCAGCATTGGGCAAGTGTTTCTGTGTGGGACATGTGCATCCAGCATTGAGTAAGTGCTTCTGTGTGGAACATGTGGCTCAAGATTTGGGCAAGTGCTTCTGTGTGGAACATGTGGCTCCAGCATTGGGCAAGTGTTTCTGTGTGGGACATGTGGATCCAGCATTGGGCAAGTGTTTCTGTGGAACATCCGGATCCAGCATTAGGCAAGTGTTTCTGTGTGGAACATGCGGATCCAGCATTGGGCAAGTGTTTCTGTGTGGAACATGTGGATCCACATTGGGCAAGTGTTTCTGTGTGGAACATGTGGATCCACATTGGCAATTGTTTTTCTGTGTGGGACTGTGGCATCCAGCATTGATAAGTGCTTCTGTGTGGAACATTGGCTCAAGATTTGTGGCAAGTGCTTCTGTGTGGAACATGTGCTCCAGCATTGGGGCAAGTTTTTATGTGTGACATGTGGCGCCAGCAGTAAGTTAAGTGTTTTTGTGTGGAACATGTGGCGCCCCATTGGTAAGTGCTTATGTTGGAACATGTGCTCCAGCTTGAGCAAGTGCTCTGTGTGGAACATGTGGCTGTTAAGCATTGGGTAAATGCTTCTGTGTGAAAATGTGGATCTAGCAATTGGGTAAATGCTTCTGTGTGGAACATGTGGCTCTAGCATTGGGTAAGTGTTTCTGTGTGGACATGGGCTTCTAGCAATTGGGTAATGCTTCTGTGTGAACTGTGGCTCAGCATTGGGTAATGCTTCTTTGTGGAACATGTTGGCTCAGCATTGAGTAATGTGTTTCTGGTTGACATGTGGCTCTCTAGCATTGGCAAGTGTTTTCTGTGTGGAACATGTGCTCCAGCATTTTGGTAGTGCTTCCTGTGTGGAACATGGTCTCCAGCATTGGGTTAAGTGCTTCTGTGTGGAAACATGTGGCTCCAGCATTGGGTAAGTGTCTTCTGTGTTGGAACATGTGGCTCCAGCATTGGGTAAGTCTTCTGTGTGGAACATGTGGCTCTAGCATTGATAAGTGCTTCTGTGTGGAACAATGTGGCTCTAGCATTGGATAAGTGTTTTTCTGTGTGGAACCTGTGCTCCAGTACATTGGGCAAGTGCTTCTGTGTTGAAGCATTTGGCTTCCAGCATTGGAGCAAGATTGCTTCTGTGATGGGAACATGTGGCTCTAGCATTGGGCTAAGTAACTTCTGTGTGGAACATGTGGCTCCAGCATTGAGTAAGTGCTTCTGTGTGGACCAAGCGTGGAACATTTTGCTTTAGCATTGGATAAGTGCTTCTGTGTGGAACATGTGCCATTAGCATTGGGTAAGTGCTTCTGTGTGGACCAAGCGTGGAACACATGGCTATAGCATTGGATAAGTGCTTCTTGGTGGAACATGTGGCTCTAGCATTGGTTAAGTGCTTCTGTGTGGAACATGTGGCTTTAGCATTAGTTAAGTGCTTCTGTGTGGAACATATGGCTTTAGCATTGGTTAAGTGCTTCTGTGTGGAACATGTGGCTTTAGCATTGGTTAAGTGCTTCTGTGTGGAACATGTGGCTTTAGCATTGGTTAAGTGCTTCTATGTGGAACATGTGGCTTTAGCATAGGTTAAGTGCTTATGTGTGGAACATGTGGCTTTAGCATTTGTTAAGTACTTCTGTGTGGAACATGTGGCTCTAGCATTGGTTAAGTGCTTCTGTGTGGAACATGTGGCTTTAACATTGGTTAAGTGCTTCTGTGTGGAACATGTGGCTTTAGCATTGTTTAAGTGCTTCTGTGTGGAACATGTGGCTTTAGCATTGGTTAAGTGTTTCTGTGTGGAACATGTGGCTTTAGCATTGGGTATGTACTTCTGTGTGGAGCTGTGGCTCTAGTATTGGTTAAGTGCTTCAGTGTGGAACATGTGGCTCCAGCATTGGGCAAGTGCTTCTGTGTGGAACATGTGGATCCAGCATTGGGCAAGTGCTTCTGTGTGGAACATGGGCTCTAGCATTAGGTAAGTGCTTCTGTGTGGAACATGTGGCTCTAGTATTGGATAAGTGCTTCTGTGTGGAATGTGTGGCTCTAGCATTGGGTAAGTACTTCTGTGGAATGTGTGGCTCTAGCATTGGGTAAGTGCTTCTGTGTGGAACATGTGGCTCTAGTGTGGATAAGTGCTTCTGTGTGGAATGTGTGGCTCTAGCATTGGGTAAGTACTTCTGTGTGGAATGTGTGGCTCTAGCATTGGGTAAGTGTTTCTGTGTGGAACATGTGGCTCCAGCATTGGGCAAGTGCTTCTGTGTGGAACATGTGGCTCCAGCATTGGGCAAGAGCTTCTGTGTGGAACATGTGGCTCCAGCATTGGGCAAGTGCTTCTGTGTGGAACATGTGGATCCAGCATTGGGCAAGTGCTTCTGTGTGGAACATGGGGCTCTAGCATTGGGTAAGTGCTTCTGTGTGGAACATGTGGCTCTAGTATTGGATAAGTGCTTCTGTGTGGAATGTGTGGCTCTAGCATTGGGTAAGTACTTCTGTGGAATGTGTGGCTCTAGCATTGGGTAAGTGCTTCTGTGTGGAACATGTGGCTCTAGTATTGGATAAGTGCTTCTGTGTGGAATGTGTGGCTCTAGCATTGGGTAAGTACTTCTGTGTGGAATGTGTGGCTCTAGCATTGGGTAAGTGTTTCTGTGTGGAACATGTGGCTCCAGCATTGGGCAAGTGTTTCTGTGTGGAACATGTGGCTCCAGCATTGGGCAAGTGTTTCTGTGTGGAACATGTGGATCCAGCATTGGGCAAGTGTTTCTGTGTGGGACATGTGCATCCAGCATTGAGTAAGTGCTTCTGTGTGGAACATGTGGCTCAAGATTTGGGCAAGTGCTTCTGTGTGGAACATGTCGCTCCAGCATTGGGCAAGTGTTTCTGTGTGGAACATGTGGCTCCAGCATTGAGTAAGTGTTTCTGTGTGGAACATGTGGCTCCAGCATTGAGTAAGTGCTTCTGTGTGGAACATGTGGCTCCAGCATTGAGCAAGTGCTTCTGTGTGGAACATGTGGCTCTAGCATTGGGTAAATGCTTCTGTGTGGAACATGTGGCTCTAGCATTGGGTAAATGCTTCTGTGTGGAACATGTGGCTCTAGCATTGGGTAAGTGTTTCTGTGTGGAACATGTGGCTCTAGCATTGGGTAAGTGCTTCTGTGTGGAACATGTGGCTCCAGCATTGGGTAAGTGCTTCTGTGTGGAACATGTGGCTCCAGCATTGAGTAAGTGTTTCTGTGTGGAACATGTGGCTCCAGCATTGGGCAAGTGTTTCTGTGTGGAACATGTGGCTCCAGCATTGGGTAAGTGCTTCTGTGTGGAACATGTGGCTCCAGCATTGGGTAAGTGCTTCTGTGTGGAGCATGTGGCTCCAGCATTGGGTAAGTGCTTCTGTGTGGAACATGTGGCTCCAGCATTGGGTAAGTGCTTCTGTGTGGAACATGTGGCTCTAGCATTGGGTAAGTGCTTCTGTGTGGAACATGTGGCTCCAGCATTGGGTAAGTGCTTCTGTGTGGAACATGTGGCTCTAGCATTGGATAATTGTTTCTGTGTGGAACATGTGGCTCTAGCATTGGATAAGTGTTTCTGTGTGGAACATGTGGCTCCAGCATTGGGCAAGTGCTTCTGTGTTGAACATGTGGCTCCAGCATTGAGCAAGTGCTTCTGTGTGGAACATGTGGCTCTAGCATTGGGTAAGTACTTCTGTGTGGAACATGTGGCTCCAGCATTGAGTAAGTGCTTCTGTGTGGACCAAGCGTGGAACATTTTGCTTTAGCACTTTGATAAGTGCTTCTGTGTGGAACATGTGCCATTAGCATTGAATAAGTGCTTCTGTGTGGACCAAGCGTGGAACACATGGCTATAGCATTGGATAAGTGCTTCTTGGTGGAACATGTGGCTCTAGCATTGGTTAAGTGCTTCTGTGTGGAACATGTGGCTTTAGCATTAGTTAAGTGCTTCTGTGTGGAACATGTGGCTTTAGCAGGGCAAGTGTTTCTGTGTGGAGCATGTGGATCCAGCATTGGGCAAGTGTTTCTGTGTGGGACATGTGGATCCAGCATTGAGTAAGTGCTTCTGTGTGGAACATGTGGCTCAAGATTTGGGCAAGTGCTTCTGTGTGGAACATGTGGCTCCAGCATTGGGCAAGTGTTTCTGTGTGGAACATGTGGCTCCAGCATTGGGCAAGTGTTTCTGTGTGGAACATGTGGATCCAGCATTGGGCAAGTGTTTCTGTGTGGGACATGTGCATCCAGCATTGAGTAAGTGCTTCTGTGTGGAACATGTGGCTCAAGATTTGGGCAAGTGCTTCTGTGTGGAACATGTGGCTCCGGCATTGGGCAAGTTTTTCTGTGTGGAACATGTGGCTCCAGCATTAAGTAAGTGTTTCTGTGTGGAACATGTGGCTCCAGCATTGAGTAAGTGCTTCTGTGTGGAACATGTGGCTCCAGCATTGAGCAAGTGCTTCTGTGTGGAACATGTGGCTCTAGCATTGGGTAAATGCTTCTGTGTGGAACATGTGGCTCTAGCATTGGGTAAATGCTTCTGTGTGGAACATGTGGCTCTAGCATTGGGTAAGTGTTTCTGTGTGGAACATGTGGCTCTAGCATTGGGTAAGTGCTTCTGTGTGGAACATGTGGCTCCAGCATTGGGTAAGTGCTTCTGTGTGGAACATGTGGCTCCAGCATTGAGTAAGTGTTTCTGTGTGGAACATGTGGCTCCAGCATTGGGCAAGTGTTTCTGTGTGGAACATGTGGCTCCAGCATTGGGTAAGTGCTTCTGTGTGGAACATGTGGCTCCAGCATTGGGTAAGTGCTTCTGTGTGGAACATGTGGCTCCAGCATTGGGTAAGTGCTTCTGTGTGGAACATGTGGCTCTAGCATTGGATAAGTGCTTCTGTGTGGAACATGTGGCTCCAGCATTGGGTAAGTGCTTCTGTGTGGAACATGTGGCTCTAGCATTGGATAAGTGTTTCTGTGTGGAACATGTGGCTCCAGCATTGGGCAAGTGCTTCTGTGTTGAACATGTGGCTCCAGCATTGAGCAAGTGCTTCTGTGTGGAACATGTGGCTCTAGCATTGGGTAAGTACTTCTGTGTGGAACATGTGGCTCCAGCATTGAGTAAGTGCTTCTGTGTGGACCAAGCGTGGAACATTTTGCTTTAGCATTGGATAAGTGCTTCTGTGTGGAACATGTGCCATTAGCATTGGGTGAGTGCTTCTGTGTGGACCAAGCGTGGAACACATGGCTATAGCATTGGATAAGTGCTTCTTGGTGGAACATGTGGCTCTAGCATTGGTTAAGTGCTTCTGTGTGGAACATGTGGCTTTAGCATTAGTTAAGTTCTTCTGTGTGGAACATGTGGCTTTAGCATTGGTTAAGTGCTTCTGTGTGGAACATGTGGCATTAGCATTGGTTAAGTGCTTCTGTGTGGAACATGTGGCTTTAGCATTGGTTAAGTGCTTCTGTGTGGAACATGTGGCTTTAGCATTGGTTAAGTGCTTCTGTGTGGAACATGTGGCTTTAGCATAGGTTAAGTGCTTATGTGTGGAACATGTGGCTTTAGCATTTGTTAAGTACTTCTGTGTGGAACATGTGGCTTTAGCATTGGTTAAGTGCTTCTGTGTGGAACATGTGGCTTTAGCATTGGTTAAGTGCTTCTGTGTGGAACATGTGGCTTTAGCATTGGTTAAGTGCTTCTGTGTGGAACATGTGGCTCTAGCATTGGGTAAGTGCTTCTGTGTGGAACATGTGGCTTTAGCATTGGTTAAGTGCTTCTGTGTGGAACATGTGGCTTTAGCATTGGGTAAGTACTTCTGTGTGCAATGTGTGGCTCTAGCATTGGGTAAGTGCTCCTGTGTGGAACATGTGGCTCCAGCATTTGTTAAGTGCTTCTGTGTGGAACATGTGGCTCCAGCATTGGGCAAGAGCTTCTGTGTGGAACATGTGGCTCCAGCATTGGGCAAGTGCTTCTGTGTGGAACATGTGGATCCAGCATTGGGCAAGTGCTTCTGTGTGGAACATGGGGCTCTAGCATTGGGTAAGTGCTTCTGTGTGGAACATGTGGCTCTAGTATTGGATAAGTGCTTCTGTGTGGAATGTGTGGTTCTAGCATTGGGTAAGTACTTCTGTGGAATGTGTGGCTCTAGCATTGGGTAAGTGCTTCTGTGTGGAACATGTGGCTCTAGTATTGGATAAGTGCTTCTGTGTGGAATGTGTGGCTCTAGCATTGGGTAAGTACTTCTGTGTGGAATGTGTGGCTCTAGCATTGGGTAAGTGCTTCTGTGTGGAACATGTGGCTTTAGCATTAGGTAAGTGCTTCTGTTTGGAACAGACTCATGAGGAGTGACAGACAGTTGCTGTTAGACTGCAGGCATTCACTGCTTGTGACTGGCAGAGTGGAAGCGCTGGAGTGGTATGACAGATTCACTGGTCCAGAGCTTGGGGAGAGAATGGAACAGACTCCAGAAAGTTGAGAGATGAATGGAGGGCGCTGGCACTGGATGGGACACATATTGAGAGAACCTGAGAATAGCATAGCCTGAGGGTCCGTTATGTGAAACCCACAGAGTAAACAAAACGGAGGCCTAAAAATAAATAAAATATCTAGAACAGAGAGGAATAATATGAGGGGGTCATGAAGCAAGCTTCAGGAGATAACAAAGCATAGGATGGCTTGGCCTGAGTTGGATGAGGGTTTATACTGCAATGGCGGAATAAAGGGCAGAAGATTAAGTATGCGCACATTACAGTCACTGCAGCTCCTAAAGAAATATGCACACATTAGAATCCCCACACTGTTGGCCAGCATGGCTGAATGAATAAGAATGGCCACTCTTAAATTTCTGAAGTGCTGATGCTGAGGTAGTGGGTTTAATCCCTACACCGGACAGTTGGACTAAAATGTTGACATCTCGTCCTTGACTTGGGGTCGGAAATTACAAGTACCTCAGAGATGGAATGGGTTCGCCTGATGGTGAGGGACAGTGGTAATGGGGAAAACTAACCCAGATGCAAACATCAACCCAGTGCACTAGAAGTAGTAGCATGTGTAGGGACTACGCTTGAGTTCAAAGTGAGCAAACACCATGCCTGCAGCTTGTAAGGAGTTTGTTAGTGACTACGCTTGAGTTCAAAGTGAGCAAACACCATGCCTGCAGCTTGTAAGGAGTTTGTTAGTGACTACGCTTGAGTTCAAAGTGAGCAAACACCCTGCCTGCAGCTTGTAAGGAGTTTGTTAGTGACTACGCTTGAGTTCAAAGTGAGCAAACACCATGCCTGCAGCTTGTAAGGAGTTTGTGCAGTGTATGGGGAACTTCCTACTGTCATCTATGGCAGGCAACTCCAGCTCTCATGGAGCCATCTGTGTTCAGTAAAGATGATCCCCTTTACATGCCAAACCAAAGCAACCAGCAAACAACAAGCAAACTCATTCACTAGTTTTCAGTACATTTATTTACATCATTTATCTGTGCTACTGCAAGTACAGATTACATATTATCATAACAACAGTTGAGCATTAACAAATTGAACAATCTTGGTAGTTAAAAGACAGAGACAAGAATAACAGTGATTAACAGATTCAGTGCACCAAGCAAAAAGTAGGTTTCCACCAACAAAAATTGATGGCGGAAAATAGGAAATATGTGTCTCAATTGTGACCTAAAAGTTGTTAATAATCTGTGTTCATGCAGTATGTCTTTGTTTTGAAATTAATCCTGGTGCATCTGCTTACAGCAGAGCTATGATAGATCTACCTTTCAGCAGACACATTTGACTTATTCCCAGTATTTGTTAACTAGGTTAGGATTCATGAGTTGAAGAAAACAATATGTAATCAATGTTACCTAGTTGATTTTTAAACTGTTACATGAACACACAACAGTTGTAAATATAATGTAAATTAATCCACATGAGAAACAAACCTACGTTCTATAAGAAGCATGAAAGCTAATGAATTAGTCAAAGATTATGTTTATAGGAGATTACAAACACTTAATAGAGAAACAATAGTAATATATTAATTTGGTTACCATAAACATTGGATCTAAAGTTTGTAAACCTAGTGGCAGTAGAATTTTATAGCATAATCTATTCAGAAGACAGTCTTTAAATCAATCAGGCTAGAAAGTAAATTACGAAGGATAAAATAACTACAAACAAGCATTCAATTATCAGCTACCCTGAAAAACCAACCCTTTGGTTAACTGCTAAATGCTGTTGCTACAAAGAAAAAGCATGAAAGGTACAAGCAAGTATATGCACACTAAGCAAAATAACATGTATTGCATATTATGTGCATATTTGGTTTGTAGATCTGTTTATAAAAGTTAATAGTTTAGAATATAATTCAAACATATTTACAAAATATACAGTAGCATATCCTGCTAGCGATACATGCATTATTCTCATAGTCAAGGATTTCTATGAGGGGAGGAGACAACTAAATATTTACAATGTTAACATTATTTTACAATCTTGCATTGCCATTTCAGATGTGCAAATTTGTTGCCTGAAGTCTACTAAAATATCAAGAAATTTTCAAAATTGTACAATGTATTCTTTAACATGAAACATGCCTTACAGTGACTGGCATAGCATCCCAAAGAATATGGACAGAGACACAAAAGTCTAACAATTATCTGATGGTGAGATGGGGACCCACCAGAGGCAATAAATCACCATATGGTTGTGTAACTTGTTATTTGCATAGTGATGCCCTCATAATGGCCTGCCAAGAGTTTGCTTGATCCTGTGATCCTGAATCAGGTGTCATCATGTTCAGAGCATCTGCAATTTCCTGTGTCCATTTCATGCTTGTCAACCACTGCCTATTCTTCCAGGAACCAGGGGCAGTTGCAGGTTGCACACTGTGCAAGAACTTCTGAACACTAGTGGTTCCGCTGTGAATTATATAAGCTTCTTTGTGGACCAGCTATAGGCCAAATTAAACCAGCCAGCATCCTGGTATTTTTTATGTCTTGGAATGTGGCCATGTCTTAAAATGGGGCCATGCTTATAATATTAAAATGGCCCATGTCTTAAAATATTAAAATGGCATAAAATATTAAAATGTGGCCATGTCTTATATTAAAATGTGGCCATGTCTTATATTAAAATGTGGCCATGTCTTATAATATTAAAATGGCCCTTGTCTTAAAATATTAAAATGGCCCATGTCTTAAAAAATTAAAATGGCTCATGTCTTATAATATTAAAATGTGGCCATGTCTTATAATATTAAAATGTGGCCATGTCTTATAATATTAAAATGTGGCCATGTCTTATAATGTGGCGATGTCTTAAAATATTAAAATGGCTTAAAATATTAAAATGTGGCCATGTCTTATAATGTGTCCATGTCTTATAATGTGGCCATGTCTTATAATGTAACCATGTCTTATAATGTTGCCATGTCTTATAATGTGGCCATGTCTTAAAATATTAAAATGGCTTAAAATATTAAAATGTGGCCATGTCTTATAATGTGGCCATGTCTTATAATGTAACCATATCTTATAATGTGGCCATGTCTTATAATGTAACCATGTCTTATAATGTAACCATGTCTTATAATGTGGCCATGTCTTATAATGTGGCCATGTCTTATAATGTAACCATGTCTTATAATGTGGCCACGTCTTATAATGTGGCCATGTCTTATAATGTGGCCACGTCTTATAATGTGGCCATGTCTTATAATGTAACCATGTCTTATAATGTGGACATGTCTTATAATGTGGCCATGTCTTATAATGTAACCACGTCTTATAATGTAACCATGTCTTATAATGTAACCATGTCTTATAATGTAACCATATCTTATAATGTAACCATGTCTTATAATGTAACCATGTCTTATAATGTAACCATGTCTTATAATGTGGCCACGTCTTATAATGTGGCCATGTCTTATAATGTGGCCACGTCTTATAATGTGGCCATGTCTTATAATGTAACCATGTCTTATAATGTGGCCATGTCTTATAATGTAACCATGTCTTATAATGTGGCCATGTCTTATAATGTAACCATGTCTTATAATGTGGCCATGTCTTATAATGTGGCCATGTCTTATAATGTGGCCATGTCTTATAATGTGGCCCTGTCTTATAATGTGGCCATGTCTTATAATGTGGCCATGTCTTATAATGTAACCATGTCTTATAATGTGGCCATTTTTTTATAATGTAACCATGTCTTATAATGTGGCCATGTCTTATAATGTAACCATGTCTTATAATGTAACCATGTCTTATAATGTGGCCATGTCTTATAATGTGGCCATGTCTTATAATGTGGCCATGTCTTATAATGTAACCATGTCTTATAATGTGGCCATGTCTTATAATGTAACCATGTCTTATAATGTAACCATGTCTTATAATGTAACCATGTCTTATAATGTGGCCATGTCTTATAATGTGGCCATGTCTTATAATGTGGCCATGTCTTATAATGTAACCATGTCTTATAATGTAACCATGTCTTATAATGTGGCCATGTCTTATAATGTAACCATGTCTTATAATGTGGCCATGTCTTATAATGTGGCCATGTCTTATAATGTGGCCATGTCTTATAATGTGGCCACATCTTATAATGTGGCCCTGACCTAGATTGTGGCCAAGCCATAATGGCCTTCACTTTTCAGAAATCATGAATAGATAATTAAACTTTTAAGAAAGTAATATTTCTATGACTTTGTTTTCTATGATAACATTTCCAGCTTGATAAAAAACTTGACATTTATAACCCATATTTCAGTTTGTCTAAAACGTACCTATACCACAATGAATATCATCACAGTAGTTACATTTGGACACAGAAACATTAGCACATTAAGACACGCAAACATGTTGTCTCCATGAAAGACATAAATGCATTATTTAAATGAAACAAACAAAATATTGTAACCTACTGTAAGCAACATATATACATGAATACTTTGTTGTACATCTTTGTCCTACCAATACTATGGCTTAAGCATTACTCCACCTTTTCCCCCTATAGTTGACAAAATCTAATATTTACGTAGAACCTAATTCTTTTCAGTGTGTATCATTGAAACAAATTTGTATTTATCAAGTAACTAAGGTCGGCCACATACAAAAAAAACTGTGTGTTTGCGATGTGTGTGCATGCATGTATGCATGTACTTGCATATTGACCGTAGTGTGGTGTTATTCATGGACATGAAACAAGGGCTAAACTGACTGGCATAATCACAAATGCCCATAATTCTGACACCAATTTGTTTGTCATAACTAGTGATATACCTTTCACAGGCATTATTTATTTTTTTTAAATATTTTCTTTGATGTCCTTTCCTCACTTTTAAATAAGTTTATCTACATTTGTTACACATTGTATTCCAGCGTTTCTATTTTCAAGCCATAAATGAAGCTGTAATGGCATAGTACAGTGCTCAGGGTTCCATCCATCCATCATGTGCCATGCCGGTAAGCGTGGGCGGTCATGTTTTGCCATCTCACTCGATCACCAGAGTCGTGGATCAGCTCAGTGTTTTTGTCTCGACCATGCCACGAGGCCAAGCCATCCAGGTATTTGCTTCTAGGTCTTCCTCTTGGTCTGTTCCCTTCGATCTTACCAGTTGTCACCAAGTTCTCCAATTCATATCTTCTCATAACATGCCCAAAAATTTTTTACTGTCTGTGTCTAATGTCTCTAATCAGTTTACGATCTTCATTTGTTTCTTGAAGGACTTGTTCGTCGGTCTTTCTGGCTGTCCATGGTATTCTTTGCATTTTCTTCAGAAACCACATTTCTACAGCCATCATGCCATAAGGCAGATACCCGCAGTTGACATCATTAATAATAGGAGAGAATCCTGAAGCTCAAAAGCTTACGGATATCTAGGAGACTGGTGATAAACGGTGAATCGTCACTCTGACGTAAAAGGACAACAGAGGTTGTGACTTTCACGGAACAGATCGGTTGTGCTTCGGAGTGTCAGAAAAGGAAGAAGGCGCGTTCCGGAGGAATGAGGTATCAACGGAGATTCATTCTGTAAAGGACCTAGACGATATTGAAACAGAAAACGATGGAACAAGTGGAAGGAAGATAACTGGGAATCGGAGACGAAGGATTTTAAGAATTGTTTTGGGAAACTAGTTCTTAGATGTTTTGAATGAAGACCGACCATGCATTAAATGGCACTTCATTTGTCTTCGAGTAGTTTGATCCATGAAAGATTCTACAGTGCATGAATAAATGCCGTCCTTCAGTTCTCACGGTTTGTCGTCAGTTATTTCCGTTCGCCGCATTTGAGCATTTTCAAACAGGTGAGAAGATACTTTCGTTTTGTTGTTGACTGTTACTAATTATCATGAACGAGCGGCAGCGCAGGCTCCGTGGCACATCAGATGTGGTTTCTGAGGGTTCAATCACCAGCAAAGGGAAGGAAGATGATTATAAAAATTGGTACCAGCCATTTCTGAGAACTGTTTAGAAAAGAAAGTGGATGAGGAAGAAAACTGGCTACCCCACTTCATATATCAAGGCATAGACTTCACAAAGGCATAATACTTCACACCTCAATGGAAGTATCTGCAATGGGATGGCATTTACCTGTTAACCTGAATAATGCTGACTGTTTCTAGCAGATACGAGTAGTAAGTATCGCTGGCACTATGGCTATTATCAAAAACAATACTAAAAACTGGTATGAATGGAGTGGATTGCATCACTCAAAAAGACGAAAGTCAAAAGCATATCAAGAATTGTCTGCCCAAGGTGTGCAGGTGTATGAGGAAATGAATAGGTGATATACTGAATGATGCTGCTGCTTTAGGCTGTGAGCTATATGATGACAAGGCTGATGTGATGAAGACTCTGGCATTGAATGACAAGTGCAGCAAAACAAACAGCTGACCCACATCTGGAGAAGCTGATTCAGCTAGACAACACTCCAGGTGTAGGAGAAGATGTAGGCAGACATTCAGTCAGGCTGCACTAGCACCATCAGCATGTGAACCCATTGTTAGCTGCTCTAGAAGGGGACAGAGCATATGAGGGAATGTTCTGAGTGCACTGATGTTGATTTTTTATTTCATATTCGTATACATTTTTATATTCTTACTACACGAAAAGGTCATGCAAGTCTATAGTGGATTTCTTTCAAGGCATCAAATGTTATGCCATAGCATAATGAGGCAAGTGGCCATATATAAAACATGAAAACGTCTCGTGTTAGATCACGTCTTAAAGGGGTGACCAGTAATACAACATAGAATGGTCACATGCTAGATCACAGCTCAATGACGTGACCAGTTATACAACACGGAAAGGTCACATGCTGGATCACAGCTCACTGAGGTAACCAGTAATACAAGATGGAAAAGTCACATGCTAGATCACAGCTCAATGATGTGACCAGTTATACAACATGGAAAAGTCACATGCTGGATCACAGCTCACTGAGGTAACCAGTTATACAACATGGAAAAGTCACATGCTAGATCACAGCTCAATGATGTGACCAGTTATACAACATGGAAAAGTCACATGCTGGATCACAGCTCACTGAGGTAACCAGTTATACAACATGGAAAAGTCACATGCTAGATCACAGCTCAATGATGTGACCATTTATACAACATGGAAAAGTCACATGCTAGATCACAGCTCAATGATGTGACCAGTTATACAACATGGAAAAGTCACATGCTAGATCACAGCTCAATGATGTGACCAGTTATACAACATGGAAAAGTCACATGCTGGGTCACAGCTCACTGAGGTAACCAGTTATACAACATGGAAAAGTCAAGTGCTAGATCACAGCTCAATGATGTGACCATTTATACAACATGGAAAAGTCACATGCTAGATCACAGCTCAATGATGTGACCAGTTATACAACATGGAAAAGTCACATGCTGGATCACAGCTCAATGATGTGACCAGTTATACAACATAGAAAAGTCACATGCTGGATCAAAGCTCAATGATGTGACCAGTTATACAACATGGAAAAGTCACAGCTCAATGATGTGACCAGTTATACAACATGGAAAAGTCACAGCTCAATGATGTGACCATTTATACAACATGGAAAAGTCACATGCTGGATCACAGCTCAATGAGGTGACCAGTTATACAACATGGAAAAGTCACAGCTCAATGATGTGACCACTTATACAACATGGAAAAGTCACATGCTGGATCACAGCTCACTGAGGTAACCAGTTATACAACATGGAAAAGTCACATGCTGGATCACAGCTCAATGATGTGACCAGTTATACAACATGGAAAAGTCACAGCTCAATGATGTGACCAGTTATACAACATGGAAAAGTCACAGCTCAATGATGTGACCATTTATACAACATGGAAAAGTCACATGCTGGATCACAGCTCACTGAGGTAACCAGTTATACAACATGGAAAAGTCACATGCTGGATCACAGCTTAATGAGGTGACCAGTTATACAACATGGACAAGTCACATGCTAGATCACAGCTCAATGAGGTGACCAGTTATACAACATGGAAAAGTCACATGCTGGATCACAGCTTAATGAGGTGACCAGTTATACAACATGGAAAAGTCACATGCTGGATCACAGCTTAATGAGGTGACCAGTTATACAACATGGAAAAGTCACATGCTGGATCACAGCTCAATGAGGTGACCAGTTATACAACATGGAAAAGTCACATGCTGGATCACAGCTCAATGAGGTGACCAGTTATACAACATGGACAGGTCAATGTAAACCTATAATAGAAAATATGCAGGGGCTTCAAGTGTTTGGTCACTGTGGAATGGGGTCAGGAGGCTAGCTCTCTTCCTCACCACTTTTCCTTCTCAGAAAAAGTTCATAAACTGAATATTATCTGGAACCAATTTACTGAGGCTGATATAGCCCAGTAATGAAATGTTATATCGAACCTGTTCTACTGTTGATCAGTGAATCTTTGAATGTGAATGAAAAATTTAGGAAGAGCTTGGGGCAGTGGAGCTATAGTTTCCAAGACACCTTGTAAATACCTAGGACAGCAACTAACAACAATTGCCTGGAAAAGGCTAATGAAATAGAACATTATATACAATGATAAGAAAGAGACAAATAAAGTTCATTATATAATAAGAAGAGAGCTATTGGAGAACATCGTGACAACTGGAAAGATCAGCTGTAAAAGAGACAGTGGCAGTACGAGAGAAATGATGGTTGATGATCAAAGATGATGGCATGGAGGACTGTCATTAGTGGAACTGATTCAGAACAAAAAGGACTGATCTCTGGAGAGACATAAACATCTACACTAATCTGCAGGGCACATGATGTTGATGGTTTTGACCCCAGAACAGTGCTGGTTGGAACACAAATTCTGCTACTTGTAGGGATCGAACTCAGTCTACTCTGCTTGTGAAAGCAATAGAAACTATGCCATCAAGGTTCAGTATACAACGTAACAAGTCTATTGTAGCTATGTGTATTATGTTTAACAAAATTCTACTGTAAATCCACAATCTTGTGAATGCATAGTTGCCAAATGGCTGTATTCATAATTCAAAGACTGTCTTCAAATTCATGTAAACATTTCAGAATTTGTTCTGCATATTAGAAAACTTCTGTAAATGTGTGCATATGTAAAATATGTATTTACGTAAAATTCCATACAAACACTATTAATTCACATGAAGCTATCTTAATCATTTTTTATATATCACACACATTATAACCAACATTTACAATGTCCTTGATTCTACTGCTATGCTATATAATCTTTTTTAAAATAGCTCACATATTTACGGTGTACACATACGTACGAGAACTGCAGTAGCATAGTAACAAGCACACTTGCCTCCCATCCTGAGGTCATGAGTTTGAATCCCCATCAAGCATGGTGATTTTTTAACAACTTAACTGGGCTCCGAGAGCAACCCAAACCTAAGTAGGTACCAGGAAATGTTCTGATAAATAAAAGCAGCCGGTGTGGTATTGACACATTACCCATCAAGTACTGATTGTTCTTAAACAATATGGGGCTAGAACCATATACTCAATATGCCTCAAGGTGTGGAAAAGGGTCCATAATTATTTTGTACATATGTACACATTATTTTTACACTTTTACATCTGGGGGTACAAAATATCTTACATTACATGCTGACTTTCAGTGGTGCTAACAGTTTGTTTCTGTATCTCTGAATTTTGCAAGTGACAAGTTTGTTTCTGTATCTCTGAATTTTGCAAGTGACAAGTTTGTTTCTGTATCTCTGAATTTTGCAAGTGACAAGTCACTTAATTATCTTTACTGGCTTTGTCTATAACAATATTCTGGAATACATTTCTGTTAGTATTGCTTATGAACATATATTGACATCGTAACCACAGACACACAATATTTTTAAAACAATTCATACTGAACACATTCAAATTCACGCTTCATTGTCAGAGCCTTGGTCACAAATTGGTTCTCTCAAATGCACTCATGTAGCCACAGTTCACCGGGCCATTCTTGTGGTTTAAACTATCTTCAGGAGGGGTGACAATCAGCTGTATGTCAGGAAGGAAGCTAACTGGCATGTTATTCATGGCCTTCACCTCAGGGCACTCGTACGGTCCTGTGTCGGATGCTGGATTCATTGAGTCATTAACATAACCTGAAAATATAATATTTAATAATCAGGATTGCATGTTATGTAATAACTAAAAGCACTGACATTCTGCAGGATTGCATGTTATGTAATAACTAAAAGCACTGACATTCTAGAAGATCTGAACATTGAAGCAAACTGGTTCATATACAAAATCATGTCCTGGAAACTAAAATAATGTGGGCATATTAGAGGTCACAGTGGTTTGGAGAGAACAGTGATAGAAGACATGATTCCTGAAAGGAACAGCAGACGTCGACTAG
This sequence comes from Cepaea nemoralis, assembly GCA_014155875.1. NCBI lineage: Eukaryota > Metazoa > Mollusca > Gastropoda > Stylommatophora > Helicidae > Cepaea > Cepaea nemoralis. The sequence continues at coordinate 33,689 of JACEFZ010011489.1, forward strand.
CACAAACTTGGATACAGGACATTGCAGACACCTTGTGCGTTAAGCACAAGAAATGGCAAGAGATCAAGAAATTGTTCAGCTGGTACCATGAGATCAAAGTTCTGCAAAAGGACCAGCTACATGATGATTTTATGTAATGTGGCTACTTTTAATTAAAATCTAAAGTTAAGAGTAATGAGGCTAATTTTAATTAAAATCTTATTGCACATATTAACAAGCAATACATCAACTCGAGTAATACATATCACGTAATGCCAGGTTATTTAGTCCAAATATGGTATGAATTGTCATAAAATATGAACTCCTGCATTCTGGATTTGTGGTATGTCCATTATCTTATATTTAGGAAGATCATTTGGCAGTTTCTCCTGTAATGGAAGGGAATGTCTATGTTCTGCCCATGAATTATTCTTGCTTCCTTATCTTCAAAGTTTCCTACAGGATGGTGTAGCCAGCCAACACAAACCCTCCTTTGTCACAACGTATTCCATTCATTGTAGCCTATAGTGTTAGTATACATTGTTTCCCTTAAAGGCCATGGGCCTAGCACACACAACTTCAGTGCATCCATCCATCCATCATGTGCCATGCCGGTAAGCGTGGGCGGTCATGTTTTGCCATCTCACTCGATCACCAGAGTCGTGGATCAGCTCCGTGTTTCTGTCTCGACCATGCCACGAGGCCAAGCTATCCAGGTATTTGCTTCTAGGTCTTCATCTTGGTCTGTTCCCTTCGATCTTACCAGTTGTCACCAAGTTCTCCAATTCATTTCTTCTCATAACATGCCCAAAAAATGCTGACTGTCTGCGTCTAATGTCTCTAATCAGTGTACGATCTTCGTTTGTTTCTTGAAGGACCTGTTCATTGGTCTTTCTGGCTGTCCATGGTATTCTTTGCATTTTCCTCAGAAACCACATTTCTACAGCCATCAGATGTTTTTCAGCTTGACTGCTCATTGTCCAAGCTTCACATCCATATAAAAGTACAGGTTCTATGTAGCACCTCAACACTCTTTTTCTCGTTTCCATTAAAAATGTATATCTTTATTGTACTACAGGCAAGTCTATTAACCCTTTGTTTCTTCTCCAAAGAGAGTAAACTTTAAAACTGTCTTGAACACATTTACATCATGTGATTTTGTCAGTGAAATCGGCATGCTATACACCAGCAAACCAATATGTCAGATTAGCAATCAACTAACCTAATGTGAAGCAAGACAATTCTCCATTTTCCAAGATGGTGGGAATCTTCTCCACATGGCCATGGCCATATGCATCAAGAGGGTAGGCAGGTCCGCCATATTTTGGCACATCCAAACCTGTAATTAAACAATTTCCTTTACAAACTGAACGAAATGACATGACTGACTAAGGTGCATATATCCAAAATGATAATATATTAATTTATACATGTCTTAACTTTCAATGTTATCTACTATAAGAATTTTCTGTTTCTACAATAAGACCTGGTAGATTTTAATTATCATAAATTATTTTCATTACTATAAATTATGTCATTTAATCATAATGTTCTATTCTCGTACACTTTTTCTATTCCTTTCCATATTGTTTTATTTCTGAAAAACATTGCTTAGCACTTCATGTAATTACAAAAGCATAGTTTACATCATGTCATTAACAGTATGCTAAACATTTACCTTTTCTCTCTATTTCTTCTGGCACTCTGAAGTATCCAGTAACTTTCAAGATTCCAAACATCATGCTACTTAGAACAGCTGTCCAGGCAACTATGGAGGCAATGCCAGCTAACTGCCAACCTAGTATCTAGACACAAGAACACACAATGTAACACTTTAGTCTGTGGACACAAAGTGGTTATAGATAAACAAATAAGCTATTTAGTATTATGACTGTCATTACCCTGCAGTGTAGGACAGGGAGCTTTGAGCCTGAGGATTCAAAGCCGCCTGGCTAGTCCAGTCATGATGACCTGTGCAGATTAAGGGTTTTGTTTTTGGTCCCTGGCAGAAAAAAAGTCCATCTCCTTACCAAGGATTTGTAACCAGGTCTCCTGAATGAAGCCCAGCATTATAGCCACTTGACTGGTTGCTGAGTATTGTGAGGCTAACTGAAATAAGCTAGTAATTTGGAAGAAACTCTTAAATATCATGTTGATAACACTGCAGAGTGTTACAAACACTGTTGAGCTACATTGAGAACTATTACAGTTGGTGAAATGGAACAGAGGCTGTTATTCCATCTACACCATCATCCAATCTTTTTCATTACTGATTATGGGCTGTTTGTTGGCAAGATTGCACAAAGTAAAGCATACTCAAAGCAAAACAAAATGTGAATAGTGTTGTCGACACTAAAGATACTCCAATACAATAAGGTCCATGTTTGGCGCTGCTGTAATGCAGTGAATAGCGTACTTGCCTGCTGGCCCTCTAGTCATGAGTTTAGATCATTCTCGAGGTAGAAATATGATGCCATATACTAGGATGTGAAGTGTCAAGCCTTTCACATATTCCAGACTATGACGTATTGATGTGGCCAATTTAATTCCTTCTTCCCTATACTTCCCAAAAAAATTCACAGAAAATTCTGAAGATAGAACATACTATATACATAAACTATAAATATCAGCCGAATACATAAAAACTATTCTTTTGTAGATGAAAAAGCAGAGATGCTATGAAAAAGAGGGTGGTCAGTAAATATGGTTTAAACTTTTCATACAAACTGGGAACCATATAAAGGTCTGTTAGGAACATTATCATAGACAGGATTTATATGTAGGAGACAGACTTGGCAGTGAGTCTTTTCCAACTATGTGTTGGATAGTCCAGTAACCCATGACTTGTCACTCAGCTTTTCCGATTCTGTGTTGGACAGCCCAGTATCTTATGACTTGGCGGTGAGCCTTTTTCAGTTTTGTGTTGGACAGCCCAGTAACTCATATACTTATCTCATTTATTGTATGTTAGTTCACAAAAAGAAATCAGAGTTATGTACTTACTAATCCTGATTTCTGGTTCCAGTTATGGAGTATCCCATTGTCGTAGTCCAAAAATGCAAGAGAGATAGTACCCCAAACACCTCCACCAAAGTGAACTATGGAATAAGCAATAATCGTCATAAATACTTTAAAACTTGTATATGTAAGATATTTTTTGTTCTTTATTTCCCTGTATTTTATGGTAACATTATGTAAAAGTTATGCAAATGAAAAAAAAAATTAATTATTCATTTATATTTATTATTTCTTTTGAAAAAAGGTACTAATTTCCTAACAATTTTACTGGGCAGCAGATTAAAGGTGATTTTCAATTGCTATGGAGAAGTAGGCACTCTTCCGAATTCCGGTCCCAAATAGTTCCGCAGTGAATAGGTCAGGGGTTAAGGGTTAGGGTTAGTTGTTAACTAAACACTGACCCTAACCCTTACCCCTGACCTATTCACTGCGGATCTATTTGGGACCGCAATTCGGAAGAGTGCCGAGAAGTACTATTAAAAACTAAGAGTGTAAATGAAGATCTGTGTACCTGTGTACTATGTGTATGGTGTATATGTGTGGTGTGTGTGTGATAGCAGAGGCACAAAAAAGGAGAAAAATTATTTACCAGCAATAGCATCGACTGGATCATCAATTTTCAATTTACACATGAGCCATGATGTAAAGTTGAAAGACACTGCTGCAACTGCACCAACGATAATGGCAGCCCATGGTTTGAACACATTGCAGCCTGTGCAAATGGCCACCTGTTTTATGAAAACAATAGGTTTATCAGTTAAAGTAACAAGATTAAGTATCCAGTCACTGTCCACATTCATCATCAAGTGCATTTAATGAAGTCATAAAAATATAGGTTTATCAGTTAAAGTAACAAGATTAAGTATCCAGTCACTGTCCACATTCATCATCAAGTGCATTTAATGAAGTCATAAAAATCCAATAAAATTTAATGTAAAGGGTCTGGAGTGGTGAAAGAGGTAAAGATAATACTATAGAATTTAACAGATTCATTGCCAAATAAAGAGTAGGTTTGGACCTGACAGAAATAGATGGTGGAAAATGGGAAGTAGGGGTGTGGCTTAAAATGTGTAAATATGGTAGCAGACATTTTGTATTACATATCAAATTAAAAGGGCTTATATAGGGAAAACAACTGTATATAAGACCATGGCAGATATGGGAAGTCGCTTAAGACAATTAATTAATCATCGCATGGCAATGTATTTGTTAAAAGCATGATAAGATGCAAATCAAACAGGAAACACTGCAAGATGCAGCTCCATGGTGTGCAAATTCCAATGCCAAGATTCTCTCTAGCAAAGTCTGTGTGCTGAAAACTGGGAGTCCATGTTATTTTTACTAATGTGTTTGAATAAGGATTCAAATATATGACCACCAGGCAGGCAGGCAAGCATTCTAGCCACTGCAGTAACACAGCTCCCCCAAGTATCAGCAACTGCAAGAATCAGTAACTTCAAATATCAGTAACCCCAAGAATCAGTGCACTATGAGTAGTGCAGAACAAATGTCAGGTAAAGGTATTTCCATGGAAGATGCTGCTGCTGTGTGTGAATTGCTAGGCTTTCACATATTTTAGGCCCCTTCCTTGCAGCCTTTCTTTCCCAGACAATTCTTCTTATAGTCCATGTCATGTGGTCTTAGTGATCAAGTCTGTCAGCAGTCTTTGTCTCATGCTGCAAGTCATTTCTGATACTAACGTTCCCCATGTCATGATGTCAAACTGTCCAGCATTGTCTTTCTTGATCTTTCCCTGCAACCTTCCCATTGTGACAACATGCTCCAGCTTTTCCTTTCTTATGATATAGCCAAAGTATGATCATATCTTCTGATGAGAGCAACCAGCTCTCTTTGTGTGTTAACTTCTTTCAAGATGTTTTCACTTGTCTCTCTATCTATTCATGGTGTTATCATCCTTCTATAAAATCACATCTCCGCTGCTTCCAGATAATTCCCCAGTTGCCTGCTAATTGTCCATGATTCGCTTCCTGACAATTCACAAACAATTAACATTACCCAGAACCTCATTTATGAGGCAGGACTGACCCCAGAGCCGTACTGATCAGAAAAATAACATCTTGTGGCAGCTGAGTATTGAACCCAGGCCACGGTCTTTATAAACAAGGGAACTAACCACTAGGTCACTATAGCTCCTAGATTATAAGCAACTGCACACAATGCTGCGTGCAGCAGATACCACATATTATATGATTTATGCACATTGTGCCAGTTTTTGTTTTAATAAGACCATCAGGTAACAAGACCTGTGCAGAATGTTGCTCTCATCAGTCTGCCAAAAAGACTTGATCTTTTGCCAATTTCCTTGCCTCATGCGATTTTAAATATTTAGATCAAGACCAGACAAATGAAATTCAAATATTAATTACAGAAGTATGTAATTATTATTGCTACATAATAAAACAAATTATGACAAACATACCATGCCAGCCAGAGAACCATTCACAACGAACATAACATTCCAGTTGTGACCAAGAATTCCAATTCTGTTTAAAAAGAATAAAAGGAATCATTAAATTTGTCTCACACAGTCACAACACAAGCTAAATATTTTACTGGAGTAAAATAATTAAAAGCATCCACTGATAGTCTACCAAACTGTGACCAAATCAATTGTATTAGCTAATCTCTGTCAGCAGTTGTCAATGTTTAAATTTCTGATTGAATATTCTACACTGTCGAATAATTAGGATAGTTTTTATTGTTGGGAGCTATATCTATACCAGATAGTTACTACAATAACATTATCTTGCTGCACTACTGTAATGTAACAATGGGGCTTTCCATGGTGAAGTAATTAAGCTGTCTGCCTCTTGCTGAAGTATGGGTTTGATTTTAGACTCTGACATTTGTCTGGCTAGTGCATTTTTTTAAGAAGACCGCACGGGGTCATCACTGAAGCTAGGAAGTTTGTGATCTTTGTGATGCTTTCAACCGGTGGTTAGCTGCCTTGCAGAGAGAGACTGAGCAATATGAGATGCAAACCCAATGCAATGAAGCAGATTGTTTTACCTTTCAATGACTTTTAATGTAATAGCTGCCTGTAGCAGAACAAGCTTATGTCATTTTTTCCATTGTACATGTTATCTGTGCATCCTGGCAACATAACTTGTAGGTGTGACTACTGAAGCCAGTTTGGTCCAAAATCACCACAATTCTTTGATGTCTTAACCAATCACAGTCTTGCTGGCTGCGTCCATTTATTATAAGTTGGGAGAAGGTGAGACAAGGAATGCGCAAACTGGCCACCTAAATTTTAAATGACTATATAACAATCCCTATGACAAAACCATCTATTTTACAACCCTTAGGACAAAACCATATAATGGCTTGTCTAGATCCTCTTTAATTTTGATGAAATGTTCATGTAATTATCTCTAATAAAACTAATTATAATATAACTATGTATGGCACTAATTAACAGTGACATATATAACGATGTGAAACAATAATGAACACAAGTAAATGACAGCATAAATTAAAATGCTAGCTATGGCAAGTCTGTCATTGTTAATTTCTGAAAACATCTTCATTACCAGAAGTTACTAACTGAACATGTATCAATAACACTGACTTACTTGTGAATAATCAAGGTGAGATAAGCACTGGTTGCGGCTGATAACACTGTGTTTACTGCAGCTAAACTGATGACATCACCATCTCCTGGGTTTGAGACAGACATCTGGGAACCACCATTGAAGGCCAAGAACCCAATAAACAAAATCAAAATGCCCAAGGAAGCAAACTGTAATTGAGAAAACAGAGACAGGTATTAATGCAGGTAAGCAAAAAGTAATGGATGATTGTATGTTATGCTGTACCACAACTTTGGTGGAAGTACAACGGTATATTATGAAACCATTCATTATGTACCATTTATTTACATTTGAATAATTTAAAATAGAAAGAAGTGAGCTGTTTCCAAACTTTGCAGTATAACCAACACACTGTATGAAACAAGACAGAAACTACAAAACACATAGTCTTCTGTAACAAAGTGTTATATAGAATTGTATTTTTCAATCATTCTAACTTCTTTGCCTTTATATACAAAGTAGGATATGAGCATTCTTTACCATAGCCATAGATCAGACAAATCATAGAACAGAAACTATAGCACATTGTCGGTCTAGCAGCTCTGTTATAACCATACATATGTATGGTATGCAGTCACACAGAATAAGGGAGAAGAGGCTAGAGGATGCACTAGACAACATAACAATTGAAAGCTATATTGCTATAATTACTTAGTATACGTTACCAACCGGGATTCTAGGGGTGTCTAGTTGGTCATGCGTTGAAGTACGCTAGTTCCTGCAGCGAAGCGCCGTCATTATTTGGAAGTGACAGGCTCGAATCCTGGTCGGTAACTATAGCATAGCTTTCAATTCTTATATTGTCTACTGCATCCTCTAGTCTCTTCTTCCTTCTTCTCACTTCTATGAGTGCCAAACAATGTCATTGTCTTCATGCTAGAGCAAGCTTGGTGCCTTCTCAGCGTGAGGGGGACTCCGTAACCTCAGCTACAACTCCCATTTAGCTTCAGTACAAAGCCCCTCACTCTCCACCCAGCTGGTCGTCATGATGTCTGTAAAAATATCATGGAGAAGAAAATGGTACTTCGATGTCAACAGAAATTAACTTACCGTTAAGGAGTGGCCTCTAATTGGAAGTGGTTTTTTGCTATCAGGATGGAAGCGGCCTAAACGGGGTCCCAGGATAAGAGCACCGAAAAAGGATGCTGTTCCTCCAACAGCGTGGACAACACCACTTCCAGCAAAATCCTTTAATAGTGTAGACAATAACAACTGTTTAGTCAGCGTTAACTATGATATCAATACAACACATCTCATTCATTCTCCCAAACCTTATGACACTTATTATTTAATTGTACTGTCGACTAATATGTTTGATCACAACTCTCTTTAAACTTCGCTCTCTAATACTACTTGACTTCTGTTTCTCAATCAATGTACTGATACCTTTCAATGTCATAAAACTTTCTTTTTTCTTGCATAGAAACTAAGGTATCATTAAAATTCATATAAAATATCAAGATATAAAACTTTCTATTTTCGTAAGTTTACTTGCTATTTCAATGTAAGTCACTACTATTGTTTGTTAATCACAATGTTGTTAAATAATGTTGACTTTTATTTGCATCTTTGTAGAATACTCATTGCTAATTTTGAATATAAATCATCATCATCATCATCATCATCATCATCATCATCATCATTATCACTATGATTATCATCATATTCGTGTTGTAAGTCCTTTGCAGAATGTTGCTCTTATCAGAACCTGTCAGAAAGTTTCTCGTTCTTTTGCCAGCTGCCTTGGCTCATGTATTTTCACACTCTGAGTATCTTTAATGTCCTGTTTTCACCCTTTTGTTAGTCTACCGTTTCCATAAACCATGCCTTCTATTACTGTTCTTTGTTCTTTCTAAGCTACTGTCCATGGTATTTTAATGTTTTTTAAATATAACATTTCTGTGGCATAAGTGAATACTCAACACAAGGTAACATGAAATTGAACATTTTAATTTAATCTTATGCAGCTCACCCACATATATGCAAACACATATTTAAGAACTTCATATACAAATATCAAATTAGCTAGCATTATAAACATCACCATCCATATAGATATTTAAATTACAAATATACACTCATGGAACTTACATTATACTTAATGGCCACAGTAGAATTGCCGATCATATATTCCTGGCCAATATACAACCAACCGAATGGTGACCACGCCCAACGACTCACAACAGGGTATACGAAACCTTTAAAGACAGAAGAATCAGCAGTTTATTAAAGACGATATTATTATTATTTGTCAGCCATTTTAATAACACGTTTAATTCACATTATTAACAATGTATGCAGGTTAGTTTGGATTTAAGAAAGCGCTTATAGCTATTCCTACAGAGAAAACTATTTTTATAATTAACACGTTGTAGCATTTCTAAGTACATACTCTAAAACTGCAGAAATAACAATATAACATTGCCTACAAAATTACAAACAATAAATGCTAGGGCTCATTGCAAAGGACACGCAGTTAACTTTTATGATGTTCCAAAAGCTTTTTAATGGAGTCTTTTTAATGCCCTTTCATTCACATAATTTATAATATTCCCATTTGTTGCCGAGGAATGAATGAATCGTGACTTTTGACTTTTGAGTAAGAAGAAATGCGGTATTTCAAACACCACTCTCATTATTTGTCTCGTGTGAAAGGAACTATAAACTACAAGAAATAATAGTTTGATTTGAATCGATATATGAATCATGTATGGTATATTGTGAACTCTGTAGCATGTCCTTTGCAGAACCTCGCTCCCATAACAACCTTCCGGAAAACCTCTCGATCATAAGCAAGATGTCCCGCGTCCGATATACCCATCTGGAGATCATCCGCCACATCTTGCACCCATCTTCTCTTTGGCCTTCCTTTTCCTCTCTTCCCAGGCATATACCCCTCCATTATATTGTTCTCTCCAAACTTTCGTGACGTTTCAAGTGACCAAAATATTTCAATTTTCTTTGTTTTATTGTCTTTAATAGCCAACCTTCTTCAATATTCAGCTCTTGAAGTATGGATGCATTTGTTCTTTTCTTTACCCAAGATATTCTTAGAACTCGTCTATAACATTTATATTCAAAGGCATTTGTGCACTGTTCAGCTTGTTTAGTAAGTGTCCAGGTCTCACAGGCGTATGTTACAATGGGAAAGATGCATGCTCTTATAAATCTAATTTTTGTAGTTCTGTCTGTTTCATTCCATAATTTATTCAGTTGTTTTAGTCTTTGAAGAGCAATTGATAGTCGTCGTTTAATTTCTTTCATTGTGTCACCGTTGATGGTAATCAATGACCAAAGATATTCAACATTTTCCACCACCTCCAATTTTTCCTCATTAACATATATTTCTTTCTCCATAGTGGTTTTATCTGTATTCAGTATCTTTGTTTTTGCAATGTTGAGATACATGTTGTGATTTTCACTATTCAGTTGGGTTGAGGCTATTAGGTTTTCTATACCAGTCTGTGTTGTGGATAGCAATACTGTATCATCAGCATACCGAATCTCTGGTATGTCAAGACCACCGATATTTAGGGCATCATATAGCTCCCTATTTATATCATCTCTTACATTTCTCATTATATTTTCGGCGTGCAAGCTAAACAAATAGGGGGACAGCACACATCCCTGACTCTTTACTTGATGTCAAACCAATTTGATGTCTCGTCATCTATTCTAACCGTTGCTTGTTGGTCTAGATAGCGCATTCTTACTAGTTGTATATGTGGTGGAAAGCCCATATTCCTCATGATTTCCCAAAGTTCCTGATGTTGTACACAGTCAAATGCCTTTGAATAATCCACAAAACATGAGAATAGGTTTACATTCTCATGTTTTGTGGATTATTCAAGGGCATTTGACTGTGTACAACATCAGAAACTTTGGGAAATCAAGAGGAATATGGGCTTTCCACCACATGTATATGACTATATGATATGGTCCATTTTGGATAAAGACAGAAGATGACGAAAACGACGGAGCAGAATCATTCTGAGAATGTGTCAGTCACAATGCTAAATTCACTTTCTGAAGACAAGACCAATAAATGTGGTCGTTGACATATATTCTAAGAGTTAACGTCCCTTCTGTTATTGTCAAGAACGTATATGAAAGGTACTCACCGGTGATGAAGAAGCTGTACACCAGATAGGCGACCATCTCACATCTCTCGGCAACAGCTCCGGAGACTATGGTAGACGCCGTTGACGCAATGACGAATTCGTAGAAGAAGTAGGCAAACTTGTTACTAGGGAGATCGGCTGTTGCAAAGTGGTGCCAGCCGATAAATTGGTTTCCTTCACCATAGGCAAATGCAAATCCTACCGTCCAATAAGCAATGCCAGCAACAACTAGAAGAAACGAACACTTGGATAATGTACTTTCAACAGGTTACAGCAATAATTAGCATGCGTATTTATGGAACCCAGAAATTAATTTGTTTTCTTCTTCTGGCATCATCGGAGAATAATTATGTGAGTTAGTTAATTGCATATCCTTTACAGAACTAGCAGTGAACTTCAACATGTTTTGGCTGTTTCTTATTCCTGGTCAAGTTCACATGCAGTAGTTTGTCATTGTTTTCTGAACGACCGGCACTCATACCATTGTATGGTAACCAACGCAAGGCGGTCTGCTTTTCAAATCGCCCGAAGCTTGTTTCGAACGCTGTATGCGGGATTACGAATTGTGTCCGCAACCTCTTCGCCAGAACCAGCAAATTACCTGAGATGTACCTTGTAAATTAATTTGGTTGGTTGATGAATTGGCTGATTGGTTGGTTGGTTGGTTGGTTGGTTGGTTGAGCTATAGAGCCGGCAATTACGTGAGATGTATCTTATAAATTAATTTGGTTGGTTGATTGGTTTGTTGGTTGGTTGATTGGTTGTGAGTTCTCTGGACGAACTGCGTCCGATGCATTGCCATTCATGTGGTCTGAGCTCTTATAAGTACTTGAATCTATCGGTGTGGAGACTCTCCTCCTGACTCAGTGCCGAAGTATCATCTTCTTGGGCACTCTACAGAGCACTCCTTCCCCTCTCCACGTTCAAAGACAAGAGGGGTGTGCGGGGTCGGTACTGAAACTTCACATAGGCGGAGATGCATGGTGAACCTTGAAGCGTTATTAAGACCTCCATCCATCATGTGCCATGCCGGTAAGAGTGGGCGGTCATGTTCTGCCATCTCACTCGATCACCAGAGTCGTGGATCAGCTCCGAGTTTCTGTCTCGACCATGCCACACGGCCAAACCATCCAGGTACTTGCTTCTAGGTCTTCCCCTTGGTCTGTTCACTTCGATCTTACCAGTTGTCACCAAGTTCTCCAATATTAAGACCTAGTTTGCTTTATTTTACCATCATATTAAAGTGAGCCGTACCCCAAACCAAACTATACGATGATCTTCATATTGTGCTTTTCTCAAGAATGTCTCATCACATTTCCTTTTTAAAACAACACCTTACTGCACCAGTGAGAAGCCTTGAACAACCTGTGTTAGTTTTATGTCTGATTATATATATAATTTTTTTTTTTTAAAGTGATTGCCGCTTCCATCAACAATGAACTGTATATTTTGTGGCGGTAATTTTATGTTGGAATTCTGGCAGCGGCATTATGCATAGCATATCTGTGCGGAGTGTTGGTTTGTCGAGGTTCCTGTCTGTTCCACTTTTCACATGGGGCAGTGGTGAGCATTTTGTGTGATATTCACTGGCACAGGAATTGAGCATTATGGGGCAACCCTTTGCCGTGAAGTTGGAGCTGCGAATAACCGACTAATATAAATTTTATATTGCATACGATTTCTCGGAGCGTCGTTATAATCAGTTATATAAATGTACCAGGTAAGCCATTATCGTGGTAATAAATAAAAGTTACATTAAATTACTCTTTTACACTCATTAAGACGTGTCGGGTGTTTGGTATAGTGGCCATATTTTGACAGGTCAGTCGGTGCTCGATGGGTGATATGGTCAATACTTTACTTCCCAAGTCATTTCCTTGTACTTGTTGTAGGCTGGCAGGCTTGAAAGCCCAGGTTAATTTTTAAAATCCACCTGGTTGCGGACCGCAACCACAATCACCGGCCGACAGGCCACCGTCTAGACACTCACGGTCCCGCGGCTCCTTTGATGAACACATAATACCACTTAATTGTACTTCTCTGAATTCACTGCCAAACATGCATCACAGGTAAAGAATGTTGCCACGTGTCTGCTGCTGTAGTTACTTTAAATATTTTTTGTGTACATCTTCAATTAGTTCTACATCTTCAAGTTTCTTTGTCTCCAGTGTTTCCCTTTTCCGGTAAGCCAGAGTTTATTAGCATAATGTGCAATCCATCTAACAATTTAACTGTCGCTATTCTTCTTCTTCTTTCGTTCGCCTAAATTATGTTTATAACTGCAATGTTGTCTCTTGTATGAATCTAACAGTCTTTTTTAGTTCATTCAGCGGTCCATAGAGTTTATCTTCCACTGTTGTCTCTCTAGGCCAGAAGGTTCGCCTGGATATGTTGTAGTTTGGGCAATCCTGGAGTATGTGCTCTGCTGTCTGCGACGCCAAACCACATGTAAACTCATATTGCGTCGGGTGTTAAAGCCAGAAAAATGCATTGTGCTTCTGGATGCAAGATTACATTCATAGCCAGTAAGGGAAGACAAGGGTATTTACACACAACAGTTTGCTTGTGATGTCTCTCTCTCTCTCTCTCTCTCTCTCTCTCTCTCTCTCTCTCTCTCTCACACACACACACACACACACACACACACCTCACACGTACACGCGCGCGCAATTATATGTAGAATTCAGTGTATAACTAGAAGTATGGTAGTCGGGGAAACATAAAAATACACAAAACATCTGTGATTAGCAATACTCACAAGCATCAAGAACAGTTTTCATCAAAATACTGCTGACGTTCTTGCTTCTCACACACCCGACTTCGAGGAAAGCAAAGCCGCACTGCATCACTGTTTGAGGAACGGAAATACTGATATATGCATTTTACAATTATATACTAGATTATATTGTATAGTATTATAGTAAACATAAGGCGACTGGCCTAATGCGATAATGCGTGTACAGTTTGCAATGACTTTGGCTCGGATGGCAGCTTCCTCCGACAGTGAACTGCATTTTCATATATATATATATATATATATATATATATATATATATATATATATATATATATATATATATATATATATATATATATATATATATATATATATATATATATATATATATATATATTTTTAGCATATCCTTTTACAGGACTTAGCTGTCAACACCAGCATCTTTCAGCTGTATGTTTATCTCTTGGCAAGATTACGCTCAGTAGTTTGCCATTGCTTTCTGAGCGGCCGGCTCACATACCCCGTAAGTTACCGATGCGATTCAAACCACTGCTGATTTGAACCGTCATCACGTTACCTGACGAGAGTATACGAGATTACGGAGAAAAGTCATAACCTCTAAGCCACGAAGCCGGCATTTTCATATATAGGACATCGTATTTCCTTCACAAGCTCACGTGGGATAATTATGTGCATTTCGTGTGGTTCCCGCCGACACGGGAACTGAGCAATTATGGGGCAACCTGTTGCTATGAACTGTACACATATCGACTTTTTTTTTAGTTGCATATCCTTTACGGGACGTTGCAGTCAACACCAGCATTTTACTGTAGTTGTTGATGTCTTGGCAAGTTTTACGTTCAGTAGTTTGCCATTGATTTCTGAGCGACCGGCTCTTATACCAACACGTTAAAACCAGCGCGACACGGTCTGCTGCCAAATCGGTCACCGCTGTGTTTCGAACGCGGGTAAGTGGCATACAAATCGCGTCCGCAACGTCATCGCCATGGAGACATATATATATATATATATATATATATATATATATATATATATATATATATATATATATATATATATATATATATATATATATATACACACGCAGTTATATAACTACAGAATTATCAACTACAGTTATATAAAAGACAAAATTTATTCTCTAGTCCTTTCCTAGATGAATCACATATATTACTGCATGTGTCTGAATTAGAAAACAAAAACAAAGAGAATTTAAACCATTTATTGTACAGCTGTTAACATACTAACAGGAGTGGCACTGGGTAGCACGTTAGGATATCACAATTATCTGGAAGACATGGCCATATAATATACAATATGAAATAATAATTAAAAAATAAGTTAGAAAAAAAAAAAAACTTTCGTTACACGAAATAACAATAGACATTTCATATCCCAATTATAACCTAGAAAGGTTTAACGTGATATTTTTGTATAATTACAAGAAACAGACAGACAGACAGACAGATAGACAGACAGACAGACAGACATTTTTATGATAGGTGGAGCTAAGGGGAATGGCGGGACAAATGGTAGAGCAAATCTGCAGATAACTACTGTATTAGCTTTATGCCATAGATGGATGACATAATGATTGAGAAATTGCGATTGACGTCCCTAACAGTTACTACTTCAATTGTGTTCTGTCCCGGGGAATTTGCGTTGGCTAGCTGGTTGTGAATCCTCCTCGAAGACTGCAAGTTTCAACTCTTTAAGTCTGATGGACTTCAGTTCAGATCGTCTTGCCATGTATGCCCTGAACAGAGCTTGCATGTATTAGAGTGAGGTTAGTGTAGATACTTTTCTCCCAATCTGATATTGAAGTGGCATATGCACGAGGACTGTATCCCAGAGCTCTCCTGCCTCCCTCGAAGCAAAAAAACCAGCGAAGTGTCCAAAGCCGGCACTAGAACGTCATTTCTGAGAGGCATAACAGGATGTAACAGGTCATGATTCCGCCGGCATGTACCGAATGGGTGAGATTGGACTTCGCTTGGCAGTGCATCTACAGTATTCAGGTATGTCGTTGTCAACTGACGCAACGGCAATGTCCAGGGATACTTAAAAACAATAATTACATGAATCATAAGGAGTTAACAAAATAGCGTAGAGAGACAACGGAGATAACAATTGGCTTGAGTGGATTATTGAAAGAGCTGTAGGAAAACAGGGAGCATTACGAAAAGTATTTGATGCTCACAGACTTGCGCTGATCTATTAATACAGTCATACATGGAGTTTAAGAAAGCGGCACAAATCAGACAAATATGGAATAATAGAAAATGGATTGACGACATCAGAGACATTGTACAACCACACGGAATGACACTATCCAGTGCCGTCCACCGGGCGCTGGACCGCAAATTATTCCTCCCCACGACGCTTAACGGCAGAAGTGGAAGATGATGATGATGATGATGATGATGATGATGATGATGATGATGATGATGATGATGATGATGGAATAATCGAGAAGAGTCAGCACCAGCCAAAGGTATGAAAAAAATGATGATGATGATGATGATGATGATGATGATGATGATGATGATGATGATGGATGGTCCGAGTTCAACATCGGTAGAGTGGCACGATTTTCTGTCCGAACCATTACGGTTCTGAGATCGACCTAGCCTCGTAAATGTGATGTCCGGTAATTTGCATTAAATATTTGGACAATTGTATGGGATCTAAATATGGCGGCGTAGAGAAGCCATTATGTCGTGACCTGGTATATGATTGATTGATTGACTGGTTTAGGAACCGACATCACTACATTCGGGGCATTCCCATAAGGGCTTCGTCCTCATCCTCAGCAGCCAGCGAAGAGTTCCATCACCAATAGCTCCAGTAGCAAACTGATTATCTTCTTATATATAAATTAGGATCGTCTGTCTGTCTGTATGTATGTATCTATGTATGTCCTTTATTTGTTCGCGAACGGCCCATCCGATTGAGATGAAATTTTCTACACGCCTTCCTTTCATTCCAGAGCTGCCAACTGTGATATTTTGTTAGTGTGAAATCGCCTGCTTACTCAGTATTATTTCATTTTTCATTTTTCATTATAATTTCATATATTTCAGGGGACCTAACTCCGTAAAAGTTATTTCAAGGGGCATAACTTTTCTGTATAACTTATAGTCATATTGTGGCATCGTTTTCAAAGATTTATAAACTCTGTGTCCATAGTTATGTACCGGCATATGAGTTATAATAAATAATGATACAATCTGTAAGGCATTTTCAAAGTTTTCATAAAAATAATGCACAATGCATAACATTGTAACTCATCTTTTTTTGCTTAAGAAGTTACTGTAGTCATGCAGGTGATTAGAAAGAGTTTTCATTAAAAATAATGGATGGTGTGTGGAAGGACATTCTTTTAAGTTACTTTTTTTGTTGTATGAATTTAATGAGAACTTATATGACTACTTATATGAATTAAATGAGATGCTCCCCACCAGGGACTGGGCGAAGCCGGACAGGGTCAGGCAGACAGATAGACAGACAGACAGACAGACAGACAGACAGACAGACAGACAGACAGACAGACAGACAGACAGACAGACAGATAGTCGGTAACGGGAACGGGAACTTATATGAATTAAATGAGATGCTCCCCACCAGGGACTGGGCGAAGCCGGGCAGGGTCAGGCAGACAGATAGACAGACAGATAGACAGACAGATAGACAGTCGGGAACGGGAACTTATATGACTACTTATATGAATTAAATGAGATGCTCCACACCAGGAGCTGGGCAATGCCGGGCCGGGTCAGACAGACAGACAGACAGACAGACAGACAGACAGACAGACAGACAGACAGACAGACAGACAGACAGACAGACAGTCGGTAACGGGAACGAGAACTTATATGACTACTTATATGAATTAAATGAGATGCTCCCCACCAGTGACTGGGCGAAGCCGGGCAGGGTCAGCTAGTATATACATATACCTGGAATATTTGAAGGTCTTATACCCATACAGCCGGTCTCTCTGGCTGAGGGGCTACAACGCTTTCTCCGTAATCCCGTTTATCACGCAGAGTCTCGTAGCGGGAGAGAACTTGGAGCGGTTCGACCCCCGCTGGTGACTTGCGGGATATTGAGCCGGCCGCTCAGAAAGCAATGGCAAACTACTGAGCGTAATCTTGCCAAGAAATCAACAGACAGCTGAAAGATGCTGCTGTTGACAGCGATGTCCTGTAAAGGATATGCAACAACAAAAAATACCCATACAGCAGTATTTACAATAGGGTTGCCATTCACGGATCATGTACAGAGTCACCGATACGCGTGAGTTGCATGATATAGAATGAGTTAACACATAGAATCTTACACTGAATAAGCAGAGCCATGGTCATGAGAAAGACGTTGTCCATGGTCTCCTGAAATGGGGTCTTGCCATCTGCCGTGACATTTCCCACCACGCTGGTTTCTACTGTCATGTTTATGTCGCGAGTTTCTGGTTCGCTTGGTTGTCGCCCTGCAATGGAAATGAAAGTGAAATTGGAGGGTAATTACAACGGTGTTGACAACAAACTAAAATGCCTTGATTTAGTTCCTACACAAAAAGCTAGGCCGCACTGTTTCGGTCAGCCTGTGGCCCAGTAAATCTAATTTTGACAGGCTTGCCAATAAAAACTGTTCATGAAAAATTATGAACATAAAATTTAGAATTGTTTTCCCGAATAAAACGACGTCTTTAATATGTTTATTTATTTGTATTTGAAGGACATAAATGACAGCACGTGTTTCACATGTTCGGTCTAGTTAAGTCAGGGCTACCGAGATGCAGGGGCTGGTAAGACCTAACACTGCAGTTAAGGCAGATTGCTAGGTTGAACAGCAGCAAACAGTCAATACAATTTAGTCATTTAAGAAATATATACGATAGATAAGCATCGGTTTCACACGGATGTGTGCGCATTTCTATGTTTTTAAAACAATGTGCTATATGCCGGCACAAAATAAAGTTGCGCCAAACATGAGAATTATGATATGGTTGACACCGATATGGTTGATCCATTACCATGAATTTTGCTTGCCCGATAGTTAAGTATTCAAACTTCTGGAGGCTGAGATTCTATCAGTGATTTAGGCTGTAAGGTCGACACAGCCTAAATTGGGCACAGGTGTGGTAACGACAACAGCTTGACCACATGGCCCGACGAGTACCGATTGATCTAACAAAGATGGGCCTAACACCATATATTCTATACGCCAAATAGCGTGGGAAGGGGTCTTTTACCTTACCATATATCCCCTAGATGTCTAATTGCTTGGAGAGCAATCATTTCCTTAATTGTTTTCACTACCTAGACTTTGTTCAACAACAAAACCGAAAATGTGTATTATACCTAAAGAAGAAGATCTGTATATATTAAATGTGCTAAAACATAAAGTAATGATTAGCAAATATATTTACCAACTATCTAATAAGACGACTATGAGCCTATCACATGAAAATATATCTTCGTCGCAAGCAAATTAAATCATTAAATAAAAATTGCTACACTTTCTTCTTCTTCTGCTTTCCAACTCCCAGTGGAGCATAGGTCTCCAACCAGCCCACGCCAAGCATTTTGTAGATGTGTTCACGGCTGATTGAAATTTTGCTGCTAAAACTTTCTACGGGAAAACATAACCAGTCTCAAGCCGACATTCGTTGTCACCTGTTACGGCATACATGGTAAATTACATATTTATTTTTATTTGCTCCTCTAAGTGGCCCTGCTAATTCACATGAGATGGGCATTTTAAACAGTTAAATATTTTTTTTTCTCGCTCGCTCGCTTTGAATTCAAGCGTAGACCATACACAATACTTCTAGTTGTGCTAGAATGAATTTGCGGGTAGATTATCTTTCCCTATTAACAGTTCCCCTCGCCATCAGGCCATCACTCCAACTTCAGAGGTACTTGTAATTAATGTCCGCAAGTCAAGGACGATAGGTCAACATTTTAATTCAACTGTTTGGTGCATGGGTTGAACCCTTACCTCGGCATCAGCACAGTTCTTATCCATTCGGCCATGCCGACATACAAATAGTTGAATATAATGTATATGAGACGTGGGTAATGAAATTCGTGTTTATGAGAAATTAATAGATACCTGAGTTGTACACTAACAGCGAACAAATAAGAGAGATAAAGACCATGCGTTGTCAAACTGAGCTTTAAATATTGAGAATTAAAAATGGAGCAACGAAGTGAAACTTTAGTGATAAAATCATCATAATGGTTAGGAACTTAGTAGAACAGCCGTTATATCATGCCACTGTACAGTCAAATCAAACATTTACTGAGGAGGAAACATCTGACCCCGGTTTCTCAGAAAGAAAAATAATGAAATAATTATACAAGATAAATATGCTGTTAACTAGCTGGGAAAAAAAAAACGTGTGGCAACTATAATATGAAATAATATGTTTATCGAATGGAAGATTTAAAAAAATTGAAATGCTGCCTACTTCTTCAAACAACAATTTCATATGTGTAAAGGACTATAGAAGAGCTTAACCAGATTTCATCAAATCCGCTTAATTGACCGGTTTCAAAACTGTTTAATTATTTCTGCATTAGATTATTTGTTTGTTTAATTGTTAGTATAGAAATTTATAATTTATAAATGTAAATACCAATATCAGATAGTGGAAAATGATAGTTAACATACAAAGTAGCAGTGTCCAAAAGTCACCTTTTCCTGTTTGATCACCGATGCTGTCTGAATCCGATGGTAGCGTGAGCCATTTATTAGGTACCTCTCAACAAAAGAAAGATATGCCTGAATGGCGATCCATGAACACTACACCAGGGGTACGTCAATGGCTATTGGGTCAGAGCTCCTATTTCGGGATACAGCGCCTAAAAATAACCATAACCAGTTAAAACTAGAAAGTACCATTTATTTTTGGAAGGCATAATTCTGTTCCACCCCTAGGACCCCGACGACAAAGCGCGGCTTCTTGAGTTGTTCTATTTAAAGTAGTTTTATTCACAAATAGTTGTTAACGCTTTCTTCGCGGGACATTATTATATCAACGAAAGAGAACAGGAAAGCGCGCAGTGACGTACACAGTCACACACACACACACACACACACACACACATACACACATACACATACACACACATCACGCACACAACATACACATAGTTACAACCGCTCACACATGATACAGGTAGCTATTTTGCGTCAAAATCTGAACGCGTCATACGGGTAATGAAAATAGGTGACAGGTACTTGTAATTTTAAACAATCTTGAAATAGATTTCATTTTTTTCGCCACAGATTTGGGGTTCGTAAAACGCTAAATATAATGAGAAGTTCAATACAAATGTTTATATTCCATTTCCTCTGTTTTGTATTTGATGCAAAGGATACACATTTAATCATTCACCTTTCCTGTTTTGTGCCATATGGCTTGAAGTGAAAACCATAAATGTGTGTGTGTGTGTGTGTGTGTGTGTGTGTGTGTGTGTGTGTGTGTGTGTGGTGTGTGTGTGGTGTGTGTGTGTGTGTGTGTGTGTGTGTGTGTGTGTGTGTGTGTGTGTGTGTGTGTGTGTGTGTGTGTGTGTGTGTGTGTGTGTGTGTGGTGTGTGTGTGTGTGTGTGTGTGTGTGTGTGTGTGTGTGTGTGTGTGTGTGTGTGTGTGTGTGTGTGTGTGTGTGTTGTGTGTGTGTGTGTGTGTGTGTGTGTGTGTGTGTGTGTGTGTGTGTGTGTGTGTGTGTGTGTGTGTGTGTGTGTGTGTGTGTGTGTGTGTGTGTGTGTGTGTGTGTGTGTGTGTGTGTGTGTGTGTGTGTGTGTGTGTGTGTGTGTGTGTGTGTGTGTGTGTGTGTGTGTGTGTGTGTGTGTGTGTGTGTGTGTGTGAGTTTAAATTTTGGGTGAATATATTATGAAAAAGTAGAGAACAAATGTATGATTTTTCAATATCACCGCTGCTTTCAATGCAAGTCCTACAGCGCCGATAAAGTGCTTGGATTCCTGTAGAAAAAAATAATTATCTTGGTCACATGTGTAACCACTCATACACCACCTCCTGTAACTCTTCATCTGATCGAAAAATCTGTCACAGAAGTCGCCGTTTTGAAACTTCTTACTCCACTCATACACTTGCTGGACTGACAGACATGCATCATCATACTAATGACCTTAATGGTGCATGTCAAAAGTGAGGCGGCCATCTTTAAACTGTCCTTATGACGTCAAAGTTTTCGTCTGCCCCATCGTGTCACGTGCTTAACATCCCTAACAACATTATTTACAAGTTACAAGACAATGACACGGTTATTGAACTCAAGCGTAGTCCATACACATTACAACTAGTAGTGCTGGGCTGAATTTTGAGTGTGGATTAACTTTCCCTATTAACAGTGTCTCTCGCCATCAGGCGAACCAACTCTGACTTCAGAGGTACTTGTAATTTACGTCCCTAAGTCAAGAACGAAAGGTCAACATTTTAGTCCAACTGTCTGGTGTAGGGGTTGAACCCCTACCTCGGCATCAGCACATAGGATATGCTGACCCCTTTCTGTATTTGGTATTTAATCCAAAGACAATATAGTTAATCCACGAGGGGCATCCAGTAAGTATCTGGATTTTGTCAGCATAACCCACAGATGAAGGTAATTAAATTTAGTATCTACTCGAAAGTGAACAGTAGACATCTGACACGTAGTGGTGGATTTGGCCAAGTTTCAGCAGTTTTCCTGCGCTTTGATTTTTCAAAATGGCATCAGATCAGTTGACTCTAGTGCAGGAACAGCGTACAGTGATGAAATTATAGGTGAAAGAATTTTCAAAAGAAATTTATCGTCGACTATCACTTGTGTTTGGAGAACAGACTGTAGCACGTTCATCGGTGTTTGAAGGGTATAAAGTATAAACGCTTTCGTGAAGGTCATGAATCCATAGAGGATGAACCGCGTGAAGGTTGACCGAAAAGTGTCATCACGAGTGAAGCCATACAGAGTGTCGAAAACGTTGCTTTGGACGATCGGCGAGTAACTCGCGATTTAAACAACTGTTCTGTGGACATGATCATCATTTTCCCCAATTTTCACAGTTTCCTATCGCTGTTTGAATTTTGACCAAACAACGACAAGAGTAATAAAGTGTGTCAGGTAGTTCTCCAACAGCTCAAGGACCAGTCAAAAGAATTGTATACTGCCGGAATACAGAAGCTCGTAGTCCGATTGTATTGCAGTGGCAAGACGCTACTTCGAAAAATAGAAAGGTAATTTCAATTCATTTCTCATAGTCTCATATCTGGAGATGACATCAGTCTGGATACTTACTGGACGAACCTCGTATGTAACTTTATGTTAACTAAGTATAACATTGAAACGTCTTCATTTCAAATAGTCCTGTCTTGTCAGACAAGAATGTTTATCTTCAACACGATATATTAGGTTGTGTTGATGTATTCATCTGTACTAGTTAATACATTAGTTTCTTCTGTGCTCTCTCTCTCTCTCTCTCTCTCTCTCTCTCTCTCTCTCTCTCTCTCTCTCTCTCTCTCTCTCTCTCTCTCTCTCTCTCCTCTTTCTCTCTCTCTCTGATGCTGGAATGATGGATTTTCTCAGAAAAGGGTAAAAAAACTCAGAGGTACGAAAAAACATTAAAAGCAAAACCAACGGCAGTTGTGAATCGAAAAGAGTGAACAGAAAAGATCACCACACAGTTAATAATAAAACAAAGGAGAAAATACATATTAAAACTAAACCAAAATAATAATATTAATATTAATAATTATGTGATGTGTATTGCTACGTGCTGCCGGAGATCACAAGATGTGGCGAATCATGATCGTCCATGCCATCTGACAAGGCAGTTGATGTTGATGATGATGTGTTGTCTGACACACACACTCGCGCGTGCACACACACACACACATACACACAAAACACACACACACACACTTCGTTCTTCTGAATATCGGGTTGAATTATTCAATTGACAATAACCGTTGCTGCAGCGATTGATCTTGAGGACGCATACAACAGAGTACCACTGGATTTTTTAATGTTTCAGCTTCTTGAACTAGACGTAAGTCCATTCCTCCTTAGTTGGATCGCTGCAGCCCTCTACCAACGGAAAGTAGTTTTTAGATGTGGCAGTTGGACTTCGGAACCAACAACAATATATCCTGGCCTACCACAGGGATCACCATTATCTCCGGTACTGTTCAACGCCTACACAGTGAGAATCACCAGTGAGCAGATCACTGGACCTGGCAGGACATTGTCGTATGCCGATGATGTTTTAGTGTATCGTCAGGGTAAGGATAGAGAGGAGGTTGCTGTGGAACTACAAACCGAACTCAATCGCTTAAGTACTTGGTGTGATGAAGCTGGGGCAATGGTCAACCCAACAAAGGCAACAGTGACTTGGTTCTCGTTGAATAATCATATTGTCAACAATCCAACACCAACTGTAATGCTGTGTTCAGAGACGGTGGAAAGAACGCAGGCAATGAATTACCTGGGGATACGGTTTGATCGAAGCCTTGCTTATAATGTGCACATAGACCAGGTGATAACAAAGGCCAAGCGGGGTTTGGCAGCGATGCGGGTGATGGCGGCAGCAAACTGTGAGCAGCGCCATCTATGTCTTACTGTACGAGGGGCTGGTCATGTCTGTTTTGGAGTATGCAATGGCAATCCTGACTCTCAGCCATAAGCAGATAGAAAGGATGGAAAGGATACAGAATGAAGCTATGCGCATTATTCTTGGATGTACAAGAGATACAGCATGCAGGGCGATGCGCTACCTTCTTGATTTTCCAACCATTGAAGAGAGAATACAAGTTTGCAGGGCACGCGCCTACCTCAGAATTAACGCAAACACACAACATCCACTGCATAGTGAAATTAGGAAGGTGAAGGGCAGCAGGTTAAAAAGAGGACGGTCGTGGATGGGTCAAGCCGAAGACATTCTTCAACAGGTGTGTTCACTTGAGGACTTAGAACCTGGCGAGGAGTGGGTGCAAGTGCCAACAGACTTTCTGCACATCCTTTTCAGTTTGCATCCAACTAGATAGAAAATGCAGACAAGAAAATCCGGCTGCTGTTGAGGCTGAAGTACAAGCGTTGATTTTCGAGAATTCGCTAGACGGTGACGCGGTCATCTACACAGATGGGTCGGTCGTCCGACATGTGAGAAGCTCATGGGCCTTTACAGCTCGGGCCGGAGGGAGAATTGTGAAGGAGGACTCTGGTGCTTTCACTGAAACCACAAGTAGCCTGACCATGGAAGTCATGGCAGTAAGTAAAGCAATAACATGGCTCGAGACACAGACATTCACTAGGGCTTGTTTCCTTAGCGACTCAATGAACATGATCAAGAGGATAGAGGAGGGGTCGATCCGAAGAGAATGGTTGCTGCCTCTGAAGCGGTCTCGGCTGGCAAAGATTAGTTTCATCTTCGTGCCAGGTCATGCGGGAGTACAAGGAAATGAGCGGGCTGACAAGCTCGCAGGTGAGGCTACTGTGGAGGGCGGACGCGCCATGGACCAGGCTGACATTCTGAATGCTCTACGAGAAGTGAGACTTTTGCGAGAACCAAGTGATGACTGTGAATCTACAACAATGGCCAGACTGCGGGAGCAGCAAATTAAAAGAGGGGTGGCCAAACAAGAACACTACGCAGGAAGCCAAAGAAGATTGATAAACCAACACAGAACTGGCGTCGTTAGCCGCTACACGCTGCGGGATTTGCTGAGGAGGGGATCCGAGCACTTATGGACTGAATGGTTCGATGTGCAACGAGGATGATCTGTCGACTAACCAACCAACTAACCAATTGACAATAAACTACCTAAATCCCTTATAGGAAACAGAATCAACGCGTGTCTTATCTAGGTACTATGGTTAGGGTTGCCGAAATTTACCGGAATTGTTATTTTATTTTATTTTAATTAATTTTTCCGTTTACTTTCGGTGTTTTGTTTTGGTGTCTCCGATAAGGGGACAGTAAGTATATTCGTTATGTTAATTCCGCAGGGTTAGGAGGGGTGAAAAGTGAAAATTAGTAGCCTGCCGATGACCCGCAGACTACACAAGTCAACCCCACCTCCACGTGGTGCAGACTGGGAAACCATGACCGCTAGGTCATGGGCTAACGGATATATGGCTCGCCATAGGGGATGGACACCCTATGGTCAGATTTTTGTCCTAAACCTGCGACTGGCCTAGTGAGCCGGCAGGGGATCTTCATACTGCTCGTAGAAAAACTAAGAAGTATAAACGGACTGAAATTAAAACAGAAACCGATTACCGAGTGACGTTCATTTAAACTTTTTCATTATCGTTCATTTTCATTATTGACGTTCATTTAAAACCCCTCCCAATGGCTTTATTACAAAAGCATGAAAGAAACATTAACAGGCGTGGTAGAATTAAACAAAGCATTCATTTTGAATTAATTATGCACCATGGGTTGGGAAGAAGAAGTCGCCTTAGGCATTCTGGCAAGCATCCCATTGCTTAGGTAGGCGGCGAATGCCGTCCACAAATAAGGAATGTGGTTGCTCACTGAACCAAGTGGTTACCGCGTTCATTACGTCTGCATCTGTGTGAAATCGTTGCCCCTTGAGACCTTTTTTTGGAGGTCCGAACAAATGGAAATCACATAGTGACAAATCAGGACTATAGGCTGGATGTTGCAGAATTTCCCACTTCTTCCTTGCTAATGCTTCCTGCACAATCTTTGCGACATGCGGACGAGCATTATCTTGCCACAAAATCACACCGCGAGAAAGCATGCCGGGTCATATATTCTTGATGGCTTTTTGCGGATCGTCTAGTGTTTGAAAGTAGTGGGTAGCGCTGATGCTAACATCAGGTTCTTTAAAGTCGGCTAACAATAGCCTTCATGATCAACAAAATGTGCTCAGCATAACCTTACCAGCGGAAATCTGAAACTTGAATTTTTTTGGCTTTTGGTGATCCAGTATGCTTCCATTGCATGCTCTCTCTTTTGCTGCTCGGCTCAAAGTGGTAACACCATGATTCATCGCCTGCCACTATGCGGAAGAGAAATTCATCACACTCCACTCTGTAACGTAGCAAGTGGTTCAAACATCACCCCATGCGTTCCTCTTTTTGGTGGTCCGTCAACTTCCGTGGTACCCACTGTGAACACGCCTTCCGATGTTGCAGTTTCTTACGAGCGACCTTTTGTGTCCCAATTGACACATCAAATTCTTTCGCTAGCGAACGTATGCTTCGACAACGGTTCATCTGTACTGCTGCATCAATTTTGGCGATGTTTTTTTTTCTGTTGCAACAATATGCGCTTGACCCGGCCGTCGAAGATCTGTCGTGAACTGACGTCCTTTCCGAAACATTCTTGCCCAGTCTGTCACTGTCGTCTTCGACACACATTTGTTACCATATGCTGCCTGCATTCTTCGATGAATGTCCACTGGTCGACATCCTTCAAATGAAAGAAACTGAATCACCTCTCACCCGGGAAGGTTAACCCGGTCAACAAATGCCCGCAGAAGTCGGATGTGTCGGCCTAACGGTGCAAGAACGCAGCTCTGCTGTAAACAGGCACAACGCAATCACGTCCGGGAAAAAAACTCCGGATGAACGCAGAAGATGAAGAAGAATCACCGCTCTTTGAGCTTCTTTGGACGGATTTTGGATCAACCCGGCCATTTTCTTAACGGTCAGAAACAGAACCTATGCATCATGGGACGATAAGCACGTGCTCTTGTATTCATTGGTCAATTCTTATCACAAGACTATGACATGATCATGTTCAACGTACGCAATTACGCTCGGTGCTGCACGAACGGATTTCAAATGAACGCCCCTCATAATTCTCTCCATTGTCTACGAATGTATACATCTTGGCTTCTAATTTAGTTTTCTTCTTACGGAGATAAAGAGACTGTCTTTTTAAGACGTAAGTTTACTCGTAAATTCCGTTTTATACAGACTTTGGGAATTGATTTATTAAGAATAATTAATTTGAGCACCCGTTTTTACGCTTATTGTGTAATTTTCAACTATTTTAGTCGGAGGTAACATCCTGAACTGAAATGATGAAGATCGCATGCAATGATGCTGTAATGGGATATTTCAATGGCGGGAAAATAGTAGTTTTCCTGTCATAATCCAGTGATGATTATTTAATATTCTTATGAATTATTCAGAGCGATGGAAATTATAATAAATGCATGTTTGCATTCAACACCCATTGTAGTATTTATGTGTAAATTGTCATCACTCTACACGGTCGGTAACATTCACATTTGGGTAACAGTTTATCACGACTTCACTCAGATCTACGAGAGCCGGTAGACAGCAGACATGGCATGCAAACTGACGTTATCACAGCGTGTATATATCATATATCTCTGGGTGTGAGTGTGTTTATAACAGTTCCAAAAGTAATGGCAACCTACTGACCGTAAACTTACCAATACATCAACAACAGTAGTAAAATGCTGGCGTTGACTGTTACGGCCTGTGACAGACAGGCAACTATAAAATTTGCAGACTAAATAACTCATGGTTTGGTTATTTACTTTTTCTAAAGTGCGTGATATTATTACATGACAGTCGTGGTGCACTATTTTTGCATTTGGGAAAATGCGCCATATTATTAAAATGGCTTGGGGGGGGGGGGGAGAATGAGAAGGAGTAAGCGGAGGATGGGGTTGGAGTGGAGGAAGGGGTAGGAGGAAGAAGGAGTTTAAGGTTTTCATTTGAATTTTGCTTTCTCGCCTTGGCCCTCAAAATAACAACATGAGTTATCCACCTTAGCGAGGGAAAATCAAGAGCAGTTATCTGCTGTTAGCGTATATGTTTTGGTCACAATTTGTGAAAGGGTCAGAATCCCCTTTTCCTCTTTATATTAAATGATAAATTGACACACAAACATTAATATATTGGCTTATAATTGACTTACAGACTTGAACAAGTTACGGTTGGATTTTGTTTTTTCAAAAAGTATCCAACTATGCAGGTTAATAATTAAAAAGCAATTTAGAAAATGTTACTAGAGTGGCTAGTCTAATCCCACCCAGTCTGTCTGTACTGTGGTGAATGATGATGTATTATGCACTACTATAACTCTCATCAGATGTGAAGTTCCAGTACCAGTCTTGCACATCTCGCTGTTTTCTGATCTTTGCGAGGGGAAGGAGAGGTGTGCAATACTGTTACCGCGGAGATGGTACTTTGATTCCGGTCAGGAAGACAACTCTGTAAAACAGTCTCGCCCCGATAGATGCAAGCCCTGAACGTCAAGGCTTAGGACTTAAGAGATAACTCAGTCTGCCAGAGGATCCGTAATAAGCATGATAACTAACTAACCAACCAGCCAGCCAGCAGGGAAAACATAGAAACAAGAACAATTAACCAACTAATAAAGCAACCAGCCAACCAATTATCCAACCAACTAAAATTCTTACAAATTAATTACCTAACCAAGTAATACACCAAACAAATAATCAACTAACCAATCAAACAACAAACCAAACAAATAACCGGACAACCAATCAGCCAACCAACCAAACAACTAGCAAATCAGCCAAATAATTTACTCACCAATTACCTAGGAAAACAACAAACCGACTAAACAACAAATTAACTGATTGAACAACCGGCCAGTCAATCAAACGAACGACCAACAAATCAAACAAACAATTATCTCACAAACGAACCAGCTAAACAATACACCGTGTAACCAACTGAACATGCAACCAGCCAGTTAACAACCAAATAGCGAAGCAACCAGTCAACAAAACAAACGACAGTCAATGAAACCACCCAATGTCTAAGCTGAGTACTCATTTTTACTAATCGCCTAAGTTGTAAACATCGTCCCCTTTACTATATCAACATTTATCACATTCTTTAGAAGATTAAGGTTTCATTATCAATTCAAAGAATACAGACAAGTACATCATTAGACTAGCATGTTTAACATTTTCATCAAACACTCAAGTTAAAAATAAATTACCCCCAAAATAAAAACATCACATAAGAGATATGTCTGTGTCGACATTTTATGGTTTGGAATGTCTGTGTGTGTTTATGTGTGAAGAAAATGTTAAACTACACAGATAGCACTATCATACATACACACAAAGGTGTAGATACTCAAGCCCAAATCCATTGGATAGTTTGTTATTGTTATCTCTACAACCATCAAATAAGAGACGTCTCTTCTTCGACACATTATGGTTTGGAATCTATAATTGTGTGTTTATGTGTGAAAGAAATGTAAACTACATCGATAGCTTTAACATACATTCACACAAAGGCGCAGATACTCAAACCCACGCCCATTCGATGCTTTATTATTGTTATCTCTACAACCGAGGGCAAGACTGTAACCTTTGACACACATGTTTGATTGTTTCAACGAGACGCCAGCGGAGACGACACATTTAGGGTTGGTTACTAAAACAAGTGGGTGACACCGTTGTATAGTGACTAGAGTATATCGAAATGGAGGTCACGTGTTCCAATCCCCATAGTGGCCGATATGTTCTTTTCTAACTGAAAGCGGCTCCCAGATGAACATATTCTAGAAGTGGGACAAGGTCATATCATGGGAAGTCAGTGCGGCCTGTGTGATATTAACCAATCACCCTTCCAGTGCCCATTGGTCTATACAATATGGGACTGGAACCATATGCCCAACACTCCACAAGGCATGTACAATGTTCCTGTGTTTACTAGGACAACAGTTGTCCCCCTATTACTCTCAGACGGACAGTACAATGCGTTGAAAAGTTAGATACAAATGTCTCCACCATCATGTTTATTTTCTACCTCATGTTATATCATAAAATGAGAAGCAAGGCACCGGAGAACATCACGACGACTGGACAAATTAGCTGTAGAGAAGGTAAGATAAACACGAGAAAGAATGCTTCACAGTCAACGACAGTGCTGGAATATCAACAGGGGAATTAATCGACGCGTAAAGGACCTAGATCGGTGGAGAGACTACACTACCTGAAAAGCTAATGATGATGATGATGACTGCGTTTTAAGTGATTACTTCTCCACAGTGTGGTTGACAATTGAACACAGTAAGCACGCGCTAGGCTATAAAAGACATAAGAGTCCAACCAGCATTAGTATAGTAGTAGTAGCAGTTGTTACAGTAGTAGTATTTGTAGTAGTAGTAGTAGTAGTACTAGTAGTAGTAGTAGTAGTAATAGTAGTAGTAGTAGTAGTAGTAGTAGTAGTAGTAGTAGTAGTAGTAGGTGTGGTAGTAGTAATAGCAGTAGCTCTAGCAGCAGCAGAAGTAATTGTAGTGGTAGAATTAGTAATACTACTGTAGTAGTAGTCATAGTAGTAGTAGTAGTAATAGTAGTAGTAGTAGTAGTAGTAGTAGTAGTAGTAGTTTTAGTAGTAGTAGTAGTAGTAGTAGCAGCAGCAGTGATTCTGGTGGTGTATACTTCGTAGTAGCAGCAGTAGGAGCAATAGTTCTTTACAAATATACACGTCTGCTCGGTCTAAAATTAAACAAAGAGAAACTTACCTTCTTCTGTCCTCAGACACACAATGACATCCTGTGAAATGGGAAACACAAATATCTTCACTGCATACGTCTTTATATACATTCTACCACGTGTTAAGTGATTACTTCTCTTCTGGGTGGCAAACAAACACAGAAGGCACGTGTCTATTAATAAATTTATCAGAACAAAGAACATAGGTTAATAGTAGTAGTAGCAGCAGCAGTAACAAAAGCAACAGTACTAGTAGTAATAATAGTAGTAGTGGTAGCAGCATCAATTGTAGCAGCAGTAACAGCAGCAACAATACTAGCAGTAGTAGTAGTGGTAGTAGTTGTAGAAGCAGCATCAGTAGTAACAGCAGCAGCAGCAGCAGCAGCAGCAGTAGTAGTAGTAGTAGTAGTAGTTGTAGTAGTAGTAGTAGTAGTAGTAGTAGTAGTAGTAGTAGTAGTAGTAGTAGTAGTAGTAGTAGTAGTAGTAGTAGTAGTTGTAGTAGTAATCAAAGTTATGGTGGTATAGTGCTAATTGTTGTTATTGTTTATTTTAATTGTTGTTGTGGTGGTGGCAGTATTGTGGCAGTAGTCATAGCAGTAGGTGTAGCGGTATAGGGATATTGTTTATAGCATTAGTAGTAGCAGTAGCAGCAGTAGCTGCAGTAGTTACTCCTTACAAATCTGTGAAGTCTGTACGGCCTTAAAGGAACAACAATTGGGGAACCCTTGAGGCCACTGAGACAGATATAATACATAAGCACATGTATTGTTTGGCGTTCATAGACTTAGAAGAAAGATATAGAAACTAGAGGACACACTAGATAGCATAAACATTGGAATCTATAGTTACCAATCGGGATTCTAGGGGGTTCCAGTTGGTCATGCGTTGAAATAAACTTCATTTGGACGTGGCAGGTGCGAATCCGTGTCGGTAGCTACAGCTTTTAATTTGCATGTTGTCTAGTGTGTCCTCTAGTCTGTACTTCTTTCTTCTATTTCTTTGAGCTCCCAACAATACTAATGTGGTTATTTATTAGCAACATAGAAAGTATAGCCTTGCCGTCATGGGCGATAGCACCAGTCTTGGTATCTCTATGTCTTTGTTAATATAACTCTTTAACTCTTTTTTTCCCAAACAGCTATTACTTTATATCGTTATATCCCTCAGAGGTACAGTTCAAGTTAGTTGATGCTAGGATCTGAAGACGTCAAGACAATGACACAAAGGGACGGGACGTGGTAATACTGATAACGAGTTGCTAGCTTTTACTCTAGCACATATCTTCCCAGAAAGACTATTCGTATAGTCGGACTCACATTGACATATTCAACCAAAAGCACAACATATTAGTAAGTTTTACAATGAAAGCAGAACAGAAATAAACAGACACAATAATGACAACCCATCTATTTCGGTTGCAAAAATAATAATAATAATGTACAAGGGGGATTAAAATGAACACCTTAAAAGTGTGATAAAATTACAGTAACCATGTTATTGTCTTGTAACTCGTCAGTGTCAAGAGTGCTTAGCACATGACACCATGGTGCAGACGAATACGTCATGTAGACAGTTTAAAGATGGCCGCCCCACTTTTGACATGCATCAAAGAGGAGCAGCATTCTGTTATCGTTTTGTTTTAATCAGTAATCACCTATTGAAATTCATCGGCGAATGAAGGTCCATTATGATGATGCATGCCAGTTATTCCAACAATTGTATGAGCGGAGTAAGTTCCAAAACGGCGTGACTTCTGTGACAGACTTTTCGGTCCGTTTAAGAGGTACAGCAGGTGGTGCATGGGTGATTACACGATCAGGTCAAACACATCGAGTAGTGACTTTAGATAATTTCTTTTTCCCTAACGAATCCAAGCACTTTATCGGCGCTGGAGGACTTGCATTGAACGCAGTGGTGACTACATCGAAAAATGATACGCTTGTTTCAAAATATACTCACATTAGCAACAACAAAAAACATTTCAGGTTTCATTTGAAGCCCCCTCGTAAAACATACGTGTAAAGAGTGAAAAGACCCAAGGACAGACAACAGTTTTCGGAAGGTTCGGTCACGGCATTATCTTTATTTTGTTTTACAACTCCCATCTGACCTGATTATTTTGTGATATCTTGTAAATCATTTCCTTAACCTTTGTAATTTTATTCATATTTCCTTATGAACTCTTCGATCTACCACAAACATCCTTTGCGGTTACTTAAACTTAAAATCTCATTTTATTTGAACATTTCAGGAAGCACAGTCATTGAAGGCAATTAGTAGGCTTTTGTTTTTTCTAAGTGAATCAACTTCAGTTAATCTCATATTCATAACTTTTCTTTGCCAGTGTTGTGTTTTTGTTGCCATTAGTAATGAACTGATGATTTTGTTTCACCAACTTATGTTTGACTCTTAAATCAAACAATGGTTTTCAATTGTTTGGTGAAGAAAATCTCTCGTTCTTTTTCTTGCTCTCTCTGGCTCTCTCTCCCTTGCTCTCTCGCACTCTTTTTCGCCCTCTAACTCCCTCTTTCCTTCGCTCTCTCGCTCGCTAGCGCTCTTTCTCTCTCTCTCTCTCTCTCTCCTCTCTCTCTCTCTCTCTCTCTCTCTCTCTCTCTCTCTCTCTCTCTGCTGTGTGTGTCTCTGTCTCTCCCCTGTGATGATTTTACCTTGCAAGCTGGTGTCTTTTTAACTCGTAAAGTGTGCATGGTTCTCCCTTTTATTGGTAGATAGTTTACTCTCTCTCTCTCTCTCTCTCTCTCTCTCTCCTCTCTCTCTCCTCTCTCTCTCTCTCTCTCTCTCTATCTCTCTACACACCACACACACACACATACACACACCGAAAATATTGCCCTGCCAACATTATTGTATCTTTCTCTTGTTTATGGGAAGATTTATGTATCTCTCTCTCGCACTCTCTCTCCCGCTCTCTCTCTCTCTCTCTCTCTCTCTCTCTCTCTCTGTCTGGATGTGTTTGTGTGTGTGTGTGTGTGTGTGTGTGTGTGTGTGTGTGTGTGTGTGATTTTACCTTTCAGCTTAAATAGTTTTTATCTCTTGGTGTGTGACATGTATGTCTCTTATTTATTGCAGTATTTCTCTCTCTCTCTCCTTCTCTCCCCCTCGCCCCCCTCTCTCTCTATCTCTATCTCTATCTCCCTATCCATCTACCCACCCACCCATCCATCACCCATCCACCCGTCAGTCTGTCTGTCTGTCTGTCTGTCTGTCTGTCTGTCTGTCTGTCTAGCTGATGGCGTGATAGAAGAGTACAATCTCTAAAACAGCAATAAGCTGGACTTCAATGTCGACTTCTCGTTCAAAAAGCAACTGCAAACTACTGAAAGTAAAACTGTCTAGAACAGTGGTTCTCAACCAGTTTGGAATTCCCCCCCCCCCCCACCTCAGGGAGGCATTTTAGGGTTTCCAGGGGGTGGGGGGATAAGGTTATTTCAAGGTCGCGTTAATACAAGAACGGATTACTTGATGTTTTTCCTTGTATATTTTACGGTTCTGTACTTCTCGCTCTTCTGAAATTATAACTTAAGTAGACCCGCACATCACGTTTTATGTGGACGTCTTGACTTGTTCTAGTATGTGTCATTAAATTTAGCTTCCATTTTTACGTATACTTTGTAGGGGGGGGGGTTTGAAGGGAGGAAATACGAAAAAAAATGGGGAGGGGGGATGACATTCTGAACATATGGTAAAGGGGTGCATGGGCCAAAACATGTTGAGAACCACTGGTCTAGAAGATCAACCTGAGATTAATCGCAGCGTCCGACAAAATTAAAAATTAAGTTGCGTGTCCTTCACAGGACGTAGTAGTCAACCCCAGCATTTTCGCTTTTCGTGATTCCTGGGCAAATTTTACGTTTAGTAGTTTGCCATTGCTTTCTGAACGACCGGCTCCTATACCTTTGTCGAAAAAAACAGCATCGCTGTGTTTCGAACCCGGGTTTACGGGCTCACAAACCGCGTTCACAAGCCCTTAGCCACAGAGACCGGTCCGACAAAGACCATGCAAAACTGTTTAGAACCCCCGCCCTGGCTACAGATGCTAGTGACCCCACCCGAGATGAGGTCATCTATAAATCACTACTTCTGAGAGGAGGTTTGGTGACATGACAGAGGCCATGTGTTGTATGAGTCTAATGTGATTACCATAATCGGCCAGAGTAACTAACAACATTTGCCTGGAATAGGCGAATGAAAGTAGGATATTATACGCACCTAGAAGATATGAACAAACAGCGTTCTTCATTCATATTGCTTGCTTGCGTTCGCTGGCTGTGAACTCCAGCATGAAGTCCTGTGTGTCGGATGAAGACATCCTATTGTCCAACATCAGTGTGATGTCATACCGGACTGAGGTTTGCGTGAGTATCCGTTGTCCCATGTCTGGCTTATTGGTGTGCAGACTGGTGGTTCCTCGCCGTGCAGGCAGATACTCTCCGACTTCAGAAGAATCAGCGATCCTACTATGTTAGCCAAGACCCCGAAAAGATCTGTTCCCCAGGATCCTTTAGTCATATAACAAGAAGAGGGACATTAGAACTCACTGTGACAACTGGACAGATCCGCAGTAGAAGAGGCAAACCGAGAGATGTGATGATGCATGGTTGAAGATTGTGACATTTAGGAATATCATCAATAACATTGATGGAAAACATCGAGGAATTAATTAGACCTATAGAGAGGCATGAATGCCAACACCATGTGGCAAAGGGGAGGGGCCAGACGGGGGTGAACATGATAATGATTATAGGTTTGTTGACATTGTTTGTCGCCTGCAAAGATAATTTAGGTAGATACATCAGTTTTATCCGTACCCGTTTGTTTCATAGGATTGCTAAGCGATCTGTCATTATATAATGTCTATTATAGAGCTATAACTTTGAAATGACATTGCCACCTATGCTAGTTAGTAAGGTATCTCACGAAGAAACAAGCAGAAGAAACGAATAAGAAGAAGGAGATAAGGAGGAAGGGGAGGGGGAGGAGGAGGGGGAAGAAGAAGAAGAAGAAGAAGAAGAAGAAGAAGAAGAAGAAGAAGAAGAAGAAGAAGAAGAAGAAGAAGAAGAAGAAGAAGAATTGCGAGAAATATGACATACATATGACTACCTTACGTGCTGAAGGCCTGGAATACAAGTTTTTAGTGGTTATTTCCATTCGTCAAGTTAGTAGGAAAAGCTACAATCCACTAGAAACTGTAGAGCTCAAAAGGACTACGCTTGAGTTCAAAGCGAAAAAAAGAAACTAGAGATACCCGTCACTGGTGGTATTTCATAAAAACCACCAGTGTTCAGTGATGGACACGTACTTCTTCACACGTGCTCCATTTCCGTCCAGCTTTCATTTATTAGTCACAAGAGAGGAAAGAGAAGAAACGACGCAGCGTTGCCGCCATCCAGTCACGTGGCCACGGCCTGACGACCTTGTCAACCTTCAGAATTATTTGTATCTTTAAATATCATCTAAAACTTCAGCCTCAGCGTAAATTTTCCAGGCGCTTGATACATAACCTTTGCCCTCTAGTCTGTATACATCTCGCCCCGCTATGCCCATCACTCCCTGTTTACTCGGGTACAATTTCTACCAATACGATTGTGAGGTATCTTGCTGCTTTTGGGGAAAGGCGCTTGCTCCGGGCGCGGTAGGGGTATCTGTGTTCGAGTTTTCTCGTGGTGCGCGTGTGTGTGTGTTTGTGTGTGTGCGTGTGTGTGTGAGACAGGATATTTAAGGTTGTTTTAGGGAAGCTGTATGGATTACAATTTAATCTTTCTTTAAGAAATGTGTACACTGTGCTCACTGATACGTTCACTTGTTGCGACATTTTCCTTAAAGACTTGCATGGACTTTTCAGGATTGGTTTTGAATATCTAGACACTTTTCTTCAGACGCAGCAGGCCTACCCGATCGCCGAGCATCTTCCACATTTCCCGCAGCAAGAAACTTTCAACCCAAAAAATTCTTTCTTCCGTTGAAAACACCATTCTGTTTGGAGTGCAAAGAATTACTCCAGCAGACGACAGCCTTTCGCTGCACATTACTGCTCGGTGGACTGTGGAGCACATCTTTGATGACATCAAGTACTATATTTTAAATAAATACACATATATTGTTTGATGGTCATATAAGTAGAAGTAGAGACTGGAAAACGCACTAGACAACATACCAATTGAAAGCTATATTAACAGACCGGGATTCGAACCCGTCAGCTCCAAAATACGACGGCGCCTCGCTGCAGGAACAAGTGCATGACCAATTAGACGCCCCTAGAACCCCGGGCGGTAACCATAGCTTCCATTGTTTGTGTTATCTAGTGTCCTCTAATCTCTACTTCTTTCTTCTACTTCTATAGCCGCCAGTCAATACCTGTATTTATGAACTGTCTTAATGGCCCCAAAGAGTTCCCCAATTCATGATATGATATACTGTTGAAGAACTTAATGTGGGGATCGGAAGTCCGCCTCTAACAAGTGTGTCCTTCAGGTTTTGGACTCATCCTATCAGCCCCTAAAGGGTTCTCATTAAAGATCGGCTGGGTGTCCGGTATAATAATAGCGACATAACGGCCCGACGGTTAGGCAATGATGTACTTCCAATAAATTGACGGCATGTCTAGTGTACTTGGCGATATTTGAAACGCTTATCTTCACTGGCAGAGACGGCACAAAGTACAAACTAAATGTTGAGCAAAGAAAATGATATTAGAGGACGAAAACGTCATCTGAATGATACTATCATCATTATGTGTCATGCCGATAAGCATGGGAGGTCATGTCTCGCCATCTCACACGACCACCAGAGTCGAGAATCAACACAATCTCTGCCTTCTCCTTGTTATTTTCCCGTTAATCTTGCCAGTTGTCACCAAGTTCTCTAATTTATCTCTTTTCATAACATGTTAAAAAAAATTGTGATCCTCTGCGCCTAATTTCTCTAATAAGTGTACCACTTTTTCCACCTGCTTCTTGCAAGACTTGCTCATTGGTTTTTCAGTCTGTCCTTGGTGTTCTTTGCATTTTCCTCAGAAACCCCATAACGCTGCATTAGATTGGTTTTTGGGTTTTTTTTTTTGGTTGCTCGTCTGTTAATAATAAATAATCTTATACTAATACTATTAACATATAACAAAAGGTATACTACCTATGTAATTTAAA
>JACEFZ010011490.1:0-62331 GCA_014155875.1 Cepaea nemoralis
TTCTATATTTTTTTTTTTATATATTTTATTAACATTATTATGTACCTTACTTGATTCGTTTGTTTTCTTTATTGATGTTTCATGTCGTATTTTTTATGTCGTATCTATAATTACTTGACCACGCCCACTCTGATGAGTCACTTCACAACGCCACCTCTGACCACCTACTAAAAAAAAAAAACCTGAAGAGTTATCGCCCTTTGTGGAGGAAAATCGATAAGAGCTAAAAATAGATTGCAGATTGCGCCACAAAATCGATAAATGGTTGATTTATATAAGGAATGTGCGCCACCTCCACCTCCACAAATACGCTGGATGGAGCCCCACTTACACTACTCATGATCAATATCAAGGGGCCGTTTTTACTTCCTGAGACATTTTCTGGTGCTCTGTTAGGTTGCGTCCCCTGGAAGCTCATGCCCAAACTTTAAAACAAACTCCGCCTCCAAGGGGGTCTAAACGCATGACACTTCCCCCCCCCCCCCCCCCCCCCCCCACGGCCGATTGCCAAGCATGCTAGCCACTGCTTCACCGCGGCTCCCTACGTATTGACATCTGCGCACGAATAGTCGCGCGTTATGTGTTATATATCCCCTTCATATGTAATTTCCTTTGTATCAACATGCTACCACCGGTCTCACTAGCCTAGGGGTTAACGTCTTTCTCTGTAATCCAGTATATTCTCGTGAGTAAGGTAACCTGCAAGAGAGTACGTAGCTGTTCTCGCCGCGTTGGGAACTTACCGGGTATGCGAGCCGGCCGCTCAGAAAGCAATGGTAAACTACTGAGCGTAATCTTGCCTAGTACATCAACAGCAGTTGAAAAAGGCTGATGTTGACTGCAACGTCCTGTAAGGGATATGTAACAACAACAAACAAACAACATGCTACCACTGTCGTTAGCTTGATATATGTATTACGTATGAAAGCAATGTATTACTTTCAGAAAGCAATGGCAAACTACAATGTTTTATATCCTGTGCAGGACGTTGCGATCAACCCATGGTTGATTATCTAGGCAATTCTTGCGTGTAGTTGTTTGCCATTACATACTGAATGAGAAGTCAACGTTTAAATCCAATAGACCGATATGTGGAATGAATCCAATATCTTCATTGTCAGCGTAAGGAAGTTTAAGCGCAAGCGCGTTAAACGTATCGGCGACGCTGACCTCTAATGAAAAATTTCTTAACACAAAATTGTAAAGTAAATAACAAAACAGCAAATAAATAATGGGGTTGACTGCAACGTTATGTAAAGAAATTGCAACTAACTTTTTAAATGTTTAAAAAACGTGAGAGAGAGAGAGAGAGAGAGAGAGAGAGAGAGAGAGAGAGAGAGAGAGAGAGAGAGAGAGAGAGAGAGAGAGAGAGAGAGAGAGAGAGCAAATTCTGTCGCCAGAAAGGTAACTCAGAAAGTCGTACGGTTGGAAAGATCACTATGTCTAACGAAGGAGCGCCGACAAAATCAAGAATACCCACAAAGTTTCCATTTACAGAAAGATTTATGTTGGAAACTAAGAAAATAATGCTGTCAGGAGACTTCTTGTGTCAAAGAAAAGAGACTTCTTATGGCAAAGAAAAGAGTCTTCCTTGACAGAAGCATAACAAGAAAATGACTGCCTGTGAAATCCTACCCAAAAACCTTTCCTTTCCAACTGTTTGGTTAAAGATAGATTGTTCAGTAGCAGCCCGGCACTTACTTTCCTGTTTTAGGTTATACTAATAATGTATGGTACTTATGTACATCCAAGTTCTTTTACATCAGTCACTGACAATCAACAATATTAGCATATAGAAATAAGTCCAAGATGTGGAGTAAAGTTACAAAACATCTATTGGATACAATGCAAGTAATATTAAGCGTGGCACGTGTCTATTATGGCGTGCGTGTGATCGGTGATACAAACTGAAAGTTTAACTGCCTAGTTCTGATATTTTCAGCTCTAACCTTTACACTTCTCACCAGGTAGTCTGCTCAGGGCTTGACTAATTACATTATGTTGACACTCCAGCTTCTAGTCAGCAATACTCACCTGGAACTGCCACATACAACAAAGCGCACTACTAAGTCAGCAATACTCACCTGGAACTGCCACATACAACAAAGCGCACTACTAAGTCAGCAATACTCACCTGGAACTGCTACATACAAGGCGCACTACTAAGTCAGCAATACTCACCTGGAACTGTCACATACAGCAAAGCGCACTACTAAGTCAGCAATACTCACCTGGAACTGTCACATACAACAAAGCGCACTACTAAGTCTGCAATAATCACCTGGAACTGTCACATACAACAAAGCGCACTACTAAGTCAGTGTAACAGAGCTACTATGCTGTAAGTCTTGACCTGCTGTTATCGGGGCTGTTGATTTAGCCGTTACCTTGAGGTCATCGTGTCGTTGGATTGACCTTGGCTGCCTGAAGTGAGGTCACTTACTGGAGCTGTCCCAGACTGAAGAAATCTTGCTGCTTTCGAAAACAAAACAGCCGCAACTAACCTGAACTTTGGGAGAGACTATAGCTCATCAAAATGTCTGTCATAGAAGGCGATTCCGTTGTTGTGGTCTCCTCGGACGCGGGTGGGCATAATGGGTTGCCGTCCTGCTGAAGAAGAGAACCTATTGTAATCGCTTCGTTTTTGAGCTTGAGCCGTTTCAAATCCAGACGTGCCCTTTGTCGGGTGAAGTCCAGACGAGCCCACCAAGGGGTGAAAAGAAGCCACAAATCCGAGGTGCCCGCCTATGGGTGAATGAAGAGTCCAGAAGTTTTCCTTTCTCTATGATGGAATCGAAGAACACAACACGCTCGTTTTTTCCTGTGAAGCCTACAATTGTCAACCATAATCGTCAGTTGGCACATTTGGACTTTCCTTTTGGACTCGTGGAAGATATATCCATGAACGGTATTTAAGAAATTGATTTAAGATAATTGATTAAGCTAATATAGCATTATAATAAGTGAAATTGATTTAACTAATATAGCATAACATTGTGTGTTATGTAAAATTAATTAATTAATTAATTAGAACACTTGATTTTTATAGGACGAAAAACAGATGCTTACGTCCCTTGTTTAGTTCAAATACGCCTGCAGTTGTATACTTATTGATAACTATTAACTATATTATAATTGTGAATTTGTTTATATAAGTTGTATAGCAAAACTATTTCAGCATGGCAGAGGAACAAGTTTCGTTAACACAGGTTTTAACTGGAGTAGGCACGGCAATAGGCAGACTCAACACAGCAATAAAGCAACAAGGAGTAGGGACAGAGATTGAAAAATTTAGTGGGCAGGCGAAAGATTTCAAGAAATGGATCACTTCGGTGGAGAAACATGCATTCTTGGTAGCGGCGACGGATGAGGAGAAGATGAAAATTGCTTATCAGGCCACTGTAGCACCGGTTTCGGATCACATTAGAAGAAAATTAGAAGCTAGAGTAGATGAGACATGGGAGCAGTTTAAGGATGACTTAGCCCACAAGTATGCTGATATCACAGAGCCTCAGCATGCTTTTTCAGTGTTAAGACAATCCAAGCAGAACACTGGAGAAACTGTGCAATTATTTAGTGACAGGTTGATTAACGTAGCTGAAGAAGCATTTATCGGACAGAACATACGAGGGGAGGAAGTGGAAAGAATGTTGGTCGAAATTTTTGTAGATGGTATAAAGTCTGATGGACTGAAGTTTAAATTAATGAGAGAAACCCCTGAGAGATTATCACAAGCTGTGGATATAGCTGTACAGGAGGAAGGTCTGAGACGAAGATTTATACTGAGAGTAGGACGAGAAATAGGAACTAGTCGGGAGGATAGGATTGAAGAGCCCATGGAGATCGGACAAGCAAGGTTCGGATGGAATAGAAGAGGAGGAATACAGACGTTGCAGGGAG
Organism: Cepaea nemoralis; assembly: GCA_014155875.1. Classification (NCBI taxonomy): domain Eukaryota; kingdom Metazoa; phylum Mollusca; class Gastropoda; order Stylommatophora; family Helicidae; genus Cepaea; species Cepaea nemoralis. The sequence goes on from JACEFZ010011490.1 coordinate 3,901, forward strand.
GTAATGAACATGCTTAAGATAGAAGAAGACAAATGAGAAATCCTATAAGAGAAACGGTAGGTAACACAAATATAGTCTGTTGGGGTTGCGGACAACACGGACACATTTTTAAATTCTGTGGTAACAGGCGTGTTCAGTCGAATACACAAAATAGAAATGTTAATAACAGACCAAATAGGAATTTTGAAGATAAACAGAGGAATTTTACAAGGCCAAGAATGCAGGGAAACCGGAATCCCACTTACTGAATAGGACCTGCTGTAGGAGGGAAGATAACAAGGTCCCAAGAATTAAGGAATATTTTAATGACAAGTATAGGAGGACGAGTAGAAAGTGGTCTCAACTGGGTGAAATCAAACAGTTTTCAATAAATAAAACGGACCCCAGTTCATGCATAATAGAAATAGGGAAATATAGAATTCGAACATTAATAGATTCGGGAGCTCAAGTTAGTGTAATCAAGGAAAACTTTTTATACAAAATAATAAAAAATTGCAAAATATTCAGGAGTCATGACACTCTTCACTCTGTTACAGGACAAAATTTAGACGTAGTTGGCCAAACAATGATAAATCTCAAATTAGGAGGAATCAACGTAAGACACCTTTTTCACGTAGTCAAAGAGTTAAATAGGAACATGCTTATAGGTAGGGACTTCTTACTAAAAAATGATGTAAGACTTTTTTTTTTGATCTGCACAAGTTAAGATTCCAGGGCGTGTATGTAAATTTAGAAGAGGACATGCACATATCAGCACTAGTTAGAGTTAAAACGTCCACGACTTTAAAACCACAGACGGTTAATCTGATACAGGCGAAAGTGAAAAGAAATCCGTATTATTTAATAGGACATACAGTTAGAATGACAGAGTTAGAAAGGGAGGTAATAGATTAACCTGGTCTAGAAGTTCCAGATGGAATAATGACATTAGATAAACACTTAACTTTTCCAGTAATGATTATTAACAACACAGGCAAGGAAATTAAATTGTACAGAGGATGTGTAATAGCCAAAGTAGAACATGATCCTAACAGCATATTAACAACAGACAGAGTAGAAATGCCGGGAATTAATTATCCAGAAACCTCTATATAAAGAATCAATACCAGAAATAGACGTGGAAGAAGATAGAACGTGCGGAATGATGAATTGATCCATCCATTCAGAAAACATACATCTCAAATATATTCAGTAGACAAAACAACAAGAGAACTAGAATTATTAGCACAGTTAAAAGCTCCACCGGAAAATAAGGAAATATTAGAAAAACTTATAAAAGAGAATCAAGATGTTTTTGCAATTAACGACTTAGAATTGGGAAAGACCAAAACAGTCACTATGGAAATAGACACTGGAAATCACCCACCAATTAGTTTGAAACCGTATAGAACTCCCTTAAGGAATAGAGAAATTGTTGAAAAGGCAATAAAAGATACGCTGAAAGCAGGAATAATAACAAGATCTAAGTCAGAATGGTCATCTCTGATCGTCATAGTGACCAAGGCTGATGGTTCACACCGGTTTTGCTGTGACTACAGGGCGTTGAACAAAATCACTAAGAATGTAGCTTACCCATTGCCGGTGATCGACGATATTTTAGGGTTACTTAATGGGTCTACCTTCTTCACTACATTGGATGCAAGGTCAGGATTTTGGTGTATCCCTATGTCGCCAGATGCTCAAAAGAAAAGTGCTTTCTGTACACACGCAGGTTCTTACGAATTTTTACGAATGCCTTTTGGGGTCAAAACTGCGCCTTCTCACTATATGCTATTAATAAATCAAGTATTAGAAGGCATGCAAAAGTTCGCATTAGCATATATAGATGACATTTTGATCTACACAGCAGGAGACGTACAAGACCATCTGAAACATGTAAAGTTGGTATTTGATAGACTAAGACTACATGATGTTAAATTGAAACTCAGTACATGTGAATTCTTAAAAACAGAAACTAAGTACCTGGGATACATTATTGATAGAGAAGGAATTAAACCAGATCAGGACAAAGTAAAGGCTATTAGAGAATTGCCTGCTCCAACCAACGTAAGAGAAGTTCGTTCTTTTATCGGTACATATGGGTACTATCGTCGTTTCATTCCAGGTTTCTCAAAAATAGCAGAACCTATCACTAACCTGACTGGCAAATACGCAAGATTTAAATGGAATGAAGATTGTCAGAAAGCATTTGATTTTTTGAAAAATAGCTTAACAGTAGTGCCACTATTGATACATCCAGATTTGGACAAACAGCTAATTTTATATACAGATGCTTCGGATAACGCCATAGGAGCATGTTTAGCACAACCATATGAAGGAGAAAGATCAGGAATACCAGGAGTTAGGAATGAAAGACCAATCTATTTTCTGTCACACAAACTTAGTAAATCTCAGAGAAAATAGCCGACTATAGAAAAAGAGGCATATGCTATTCACTATGCTCTTCAGAAACTTAATTATTATTTACATAACGCCAATTTCATTATTAGAACTGACCACATGCCCTTAAAGTCTTTACTAGAAGTTCCAGTACAGAACAGGAAAATACAGACATGGGCGCTGAACTTACAGGGATACAACGCGAAGATAGAATATATATCTGGCAAAGACAAGACCTGTGCAGATTTATTATCCAGAATCCCATATCCAGAGACATCTTGTAACACTGAGGATGAGGGCGAACCCGAAATAGACGACCGAAACTGGCAAGTAAATATATTAGATTCTGCCATATTAAGTAGAGAAGATTTTAGGAGTTCACCGTCGGATCAAGAATCTGAACCTATAGCGGAAGACCCACATTTAATGCAATTTAATATGAAGGAAGAACAAGAATTAGATCCGAAAGTTGTAGAAATAAAACAGAAATTGAACGAAACGGGTGAAAACAGTTGTAAGAAAAATTTTCTAGTCTTGCAGGATGACGATCAGTTATATTACGTGAATGAAAGAAGCGAACAGTTGAGAAAATACATGCCAAAACATATGGAGATTGAGATTCTAAAAGGCATATCATGATGAGAATGGTCATCTTGGTCGTGACAAGTTAGTAAAAGCCCTCACGAATAAATATTATTGGCCGAATTTATTTTAAAACTGCTTGTAAATATGTTGATGCGTGTGAGAAGTGTAGGTTAAGAAATATGAAAACGATCAAATGTCCCTTACAAGATACTGACATTCCTCAGTTTCCAATGCAGAAAGTGAGCTTAGATATATCAGGTCCTCACCCTAGAACACTATCGGGGAATGTATATCTACTTCATATCGTAGATTGCTATAGTCTTTGGCCGGAGGTCTATGCGATTCCGGATAAGAGCGCAGATACCAGTCATTAATATTTTTCTACAGGAGTACATACCAAGATTTAGTTGCCCACAGGTCGTACTCACAGATAATGGTAAGGAGTTTGTGAACAAGAAGTTCGAGAAGTTATTACAGGATTTGAATATAGGCCACATAAAAACATCCTATTATAGACCTTCTTCAAATGCGAAGAATGAGAGACAACATCGGACATTGTATAACATAATAGCAAAAATTGTGGAGGAACATGAAAAAGATTGGGACCTTTACTTAGGACCTGCATTGAGCGCGATACGCACAAATCAAAATGAGGGGCAGGTGTTTCACCATTTTACTTATTACACGGAAGAGAGCCTATACTCCCAATTGACAATCTGTTAAAACCAAGACGTAAATATATGGGGGAGGAGTTTCAGGAAGTTATTATACAAGAAATGCACAAAGCGCATGTGAGGTTAAGAAACAATATAATTAAAGCCAGAGAAAGACAGAAAAAGTACGCAAACAAAAATACACAACTACAGGAATTTAAAGTAGGTGATAGAGTTTACTATAAGAAACATAGAAGAAACTCCAAATTTGATGCTCATTGGATTCCAGGTTATTATATTTGAGAAAAGTTGGGCTCAGTATCATACAGTATCAAGAACCAAGTTACAGGACATGTCGCGAGGTCACATGTAGAGCATTTAAGACGAGATGATGATAATAAGGGTGAGAATAATAATAATAATAATAATTATACAGAAGGGGTATACTAAGGTGGACAACTAGTCAGACGAGTTAAATATGCAGTACCCCCAGATTTTGGAAAAGATCCGGTACAAAGTCAATTAATACCAACACCAGTTTACGATGATACTTATGAACAAGCGGAAACAATACCGAAAACTTTGATGAAGGAAGAAAAGAATACGTATGATGGTTATGATAGTGTTGAATCTATGGAGGAGGAGGTAACCGCTCCATTTAAAAATACCAGACAAGCAGTGAAAAGGAGAATAGAGAGACAGAGAAATAGAGAAGTTAAAAGACAGAGGAGAATTAGAGAAAATTCATCAAGCGACGAAGATATGCCACTACTTGAAAGATCGTTAAGAAACTATGATAGACAGATTAGATTAGATATAGAAAGAAAAAAATTAGCGGCTGCTAGCAACATACATACAGATGAAGAAGAAGGAATGGATGAAAATTCAGAATCTAATGGAGATAGTAGCATGAAGGAAAATGTTTCTCTACGGGAAAATGAAGACATTGATGTGGAGATGGCACTTATACAGAAAAATCTAGAATTACTGAAGAAATGGAGGTATGTTAAATAAATTGATAGAATATGCTGCATGTAGCAGGATGAAAATTTTGTGGTTTAAAGAGGAAATTGGTAATTGATGAAGTACGGTAGCTGTGAATTACAGATGAATTATAGAAACAGATTAGCGAATAGCCTGATTAATAGTTGTTGTGACTTGTCTTGATGAGTAGAAAGGATGTTGTATATTTTGGTAATAAGTTAGGTAATATGGATGTCAATTCTCATGTGGTCTTGAAGATGTATTTTTTATTGCCATTTGATTTTAAGATTTGACTTGTTGAGTTTTCTTAATAGATAAATAATTTATTATTAGTCCAAAAAAGCGACTAATAATAGATAGGATATATTTAAAAATGGTTTCTTTTGTTTCATCATGTATGTCATATTATTTTGAATAATGTCTTTCTTTGAATTGGTTGATTACCTTTATTTAATATGAGGGGATTGAAAATTGTCTTCAAAACGTTGGGGGGTATGATATCCTGTTTTGACTTCGTTTCGGTTTGCTTATGAATTGTGATTTTAGTTGAATTGTCTTGTATATTGAATAGTATTTACCCTTGTTTACAAATAAGTTGATAACTGTTAAAAGTTTGTTTACAAGCAGTTATTATTTTGTTTAGAGTAAAGAGTTAACTGGGATCAATAATACTAATTAGGATTGTTCGTTCAGAAAATGCAAACGACTTTAGACTATCAAGAGAGACACATTCTCCTTGCGAGTAATAAGTTGTAGTAAACATGAGTACCAAAAACTTTGGTCTTGTGCTAGTAAGAAGGCTGCTGCGCCAGTCAGCGTTAATGTTTTGGAATGGGGGGGGGGGTTAATTACATGGTGGCTATGAAGTGTGGAAACACATGCCATGCTGGGATGACGGGGTTTTATAATGGATCCTACACAAATAAAAGTTAGTAGAAATATATGGTTCTGCGGAGTTGAAATAGGAGCTGTATTAAGTCAGCATTAATTGAAAATATATGGATTAGATGCCATGTTATATTAAGGAAGAAGAAGTTAACGTGACTAACGTCAATAGGTGGTATAAAAAGAGGCTGCGTTAGTCAGCATCAATGGGAATATAAGGAGCTAGTTAATTGAGACTGGACATTAATGGAGCTGTAGATAGCAGCACATATGGTTTAGGATGCTTATAATGGGATGTGAGGGGGTAAATATAGGAGCTGTGATAAACAGCGTTAATTGGGTTAAAGTATGCTCATAAGAAATGAACATTGTCAATATTATGGTTTCGTGATTGAACATGAAATATAGTCATTAATGGGTGTGGATGGCAGCACAAATATTAATAATGAGTATATAAGGAAGAAATTTTGGATCGACTTAATTTATACCAAATAGAAGCATATGTTCATGGATTATAAGATGCGTTTTTAAAACTTTATTTATAAAGTTTTTGTGTTTGCAAGGGAGGTAAATGTGATTGCTTTCTGACTACTTCTTTATATCTTTATAACTGGGTGCGCACCCCATCTTTTCTGTCTATCCTGTGTTGTTTTGTTGATGTTGAGAGAAAATGAGAAGTTACATAACGCATGATAAGTTTCAAATTATATACCAACGATTTTGATGAACATATGTATATATGAAATGAAATATCTCGGTAATTCCTTATGAACTGTTTTTTTTTTTAATGAAACCTTGTAGGCACATATACAGAAACGAAGAAGAAGTATCACTTCACGAAGATCTATAACAGAACATAGCGGTTAGCTATAAGAGATAAGCGGAGAAGTGGACTCGAAGGAGTAGAAAGGGTAGGAAATAAAGTTCACTGGTTAAGAGGGGGCTGGTTTAAGATGGGTTGGAGAAATAATATCGGGGCTAAGGTTTTAGTGAGGGAAAGAATAAATAGAATAAGTAGATTAGGGATTAAGACTTTTCGGGAAAAGTCTTCTTAAGGATAGGGAGGAATGTAACAGAGCACCATCTCTGTTAGTGGATTAATAGGTGATGTGCAAGGACTAGGCACGGTTGAGCATCCCGTATAAACGTAACTAGGGACGCTCAAGCCGTGACGCGGGGTTAGAGATAGAGAGTTACCATCGGAGTTTGAAGCGAACCACACCTGTTTTGTATGATCAATGCTTACTTGATAATCTACAGTATATTTGATGAAATAAACAGTTGAAAACTCCAGCAAACGAATTGTCTCTGCTATTTAATGTACCAGCACTGTTATATCAGCAATACTCACCTGGAACTGTCACATTAGACAAAGCGCACTACTAAGTCAGCAATATTCACCTGGAACTGTCACATTAGACAAAGCGCACTACTAAGTCAGCAATACTCACCTGGAACTGTCACATACAAGGCGCACTACTAAGTCAGCAATACTCACCTGGAACTGTCACATACAACAAAGCGCACTACTATGTCAGCAATACTCACCTGGAACTGTCACATTAGACAAAGCGCACTACTAAGTCAGCAATATTCACCTGGAACTGTCACATTAGACAATTCGCACTACTAAGTCAGCAATACTCACCTGGAACTGTCACATACAACAAAGCGCACTACTAAGTCAGCAATACTCACCTGGAACTGTCACATACAACAAAGCGCACTACTAAGTCAGCAATACTCACCTGGAACTGTCACATTAGACAAAGCGCACTACTAAGTCAGCAATATTCACCTGGAACTGTCACATTAGACAATTCGCACTACTAAGTCAGCAATACTCACCTGGAACTGTCACATACAACAAAGCGCACTACTAAGTCAGCAATACTCACCTGGAACTGTCACATACAACAAAGCGCACTACTAAGTCAGCAATACTCACCTGGAACTGTCACATACAACAAAGCGCACTACTAAGTCAGCAATACTCACCTGGAACTGTCACATACAACAAAGCGCACTACTAAGTCAGCAATACTCACCTGGAATTGCCACATACAACAAAGCGCACTACTAAGTCAGCAATACTCACCTGGAATTGCCACATACAACATAGTGCACTACTATGGGTCTGAAACAGATTTTAGCTCAAGACAGTTAAAGGACACCCAAATCCTCATATTAAAATACAGTGAATGGCATTCACCATTAAGTATATCATTCAAATCTGTACATGCTTTTGGGTAATCAATCTTGCTGATGCTGTAGATATTGATGCTCTAGATAGCTGACGGTTTCATTTTCGTCACTCTTTGCAGTATCATACTTTCAAACTCAGAGGGATTACATCACAAGGATTTGGTTGATTGATTGATTGATTTAGGAATCGACATCACAGCATTCGGGGCATTCCCATAAGCGCTCCGTCCCCATCCTCAGCAGCCAGCGAAGAGTTCCAACACCAATAGTACCAGTAGCAATCTGATTATATGTCCGTCTCGCCTTTCCTCTGAGCGTCGATCGTCGGCCAGATCCCCTCGCCACTCCTCGCTGTCTCATTCTTGCTACACCATGGTAATCCATTTGCTCCTCCGAGGTGTACACGTGCTCCCACAAGGCCGCAACCACGTCTGCCTTGTCATGTATCAATACTCCACCAAGTTCTGCAGAGCCAGCCAATCTGTCCGCCTGTTCATTTCCCAGCACACCGGCATGCCCCGGAGAAAAGATCCAGGCGATGCTTGTCACCCGTGACATCATCGCAAGGATGAAAACCATCACAATGACAACCTTCATCTGTTTTTCAAACAACCATTGTGAGAATGTATGAGCTGATGCTGCTAATAAGTGTACAGAAAAACAAGACAGTGTTTAATGATCGGTGGTGGTGTTCTTTTCATAACACACTCAATGAAACTGGTTTCTCCTTTCCCAATCTCTTTGTACATATGGTTTCTTCACAATGACAGGAAATATTCAACAATTTTCATATTGTGTGTTTCAAACACAAGAGTGTGTGTGGCTCTCTAGAAGATCTTTAGTGTAAATAAATACATGAGAAATAAAACACAGGGCGTTGTGTTTTTAAGAGTCGCAGTGTGACTGTCTGAAATGTGGATAAACTTAGGAGAAAGCATACACATGGTGTTGCCTTCATTATAACATGAACAAGAATGTCAATGCTATCACTCTAAGAAAAACACATTGCATTACATTACAGAAGCAAGTATGACACTGTTATCAATCTAAAACAACACCCATGATGTTGTTTGCATGTTAACATGAGCAAGTCTGACACAGTTAACACTCTCATATACATCTGTACTTCGTGAATTAATAGGTACAATTTCAGACTGTGTCTAGTCCGTACATAGTCTTCACCATGATGCGGAATTTAGTGTGAGAAACAGTCTTCTTCTCCTCAGTTAATTAATCAAGTTGCTTATATGTAGAATAAGCACACTCAACTCGAGGTTGTTCCATACCCATAGAGTTTGGTGATGAGAATAATTATTAAGAGAATGTAGAATACATGTACTATATATTTCCACATTTTCCATGTTTGAGATTATAACGTAAAGATATCAAGCATGACAAGACAATATTATGAACTTAAACAACCTATTATTTAACGAATAATTGTGGGAATATGATTATTTAGAATTATATTCATCCCCTCAGGAGTGGATATTATTCATATCAGTACCATGACGACCTTCTGGTGTGGAAGGTGTCATATCACAAACTGATATACTCTGGGAAGGATAGAACTGTGATAGCGCCAAACCAACGATTTATTTTGGTTTGGTCTGCCTCAAGAAAATATCTGGCAACGCCGGAAACGCACTCTGAAACAAAGGGGCCGGAGTCCATTTTTCCTTGTAGCAGCCAGCGGTGTGGGAAGGCAGGCGTTGGGGCCCTGTGTAGTTTTGTGGCCAGCCCGCTTTGAGACAAGATATGTGGGGTTTCCCATCTGTTCATCATTGAACAACATATGTCAGAGGAAAAAGCTGAGCGGCTGACTAGTTAGTGTCAGCAGGCCTGGGTTCTTGGTGGGATAGTAAATTGTGTCACAACTCTTTGTTTATGTCATGTCTTGGGGTTTATGTTGTGTAACCTATGTTTTTGTAGTGCCTTATTGTCTGTGCAGTGTTGCTTGTGTCAAGGTTCTTTATTGTGCCAGTCAAACCAGCTATTGCTTGGAGCACCTGTGTTGTGGTACTTGGTGTACCCTGTTGTCTTAAGTGCTGTTTATTGGTTGGGGTTTACCCACTGTTGTTGTTTGAGATATACAGTTGTCTGTTGTATCTGTAATTGAACATCCCTTATTGAATGCTTTGTTCAATGTGTTCGAGCACAAATTGTCACAAAAATTTGTAGCAGTTGGTAAATAAAGAGCTATTTTTGTACTGTTTTTGATTTGTTTGTTTGTCTCTTTTAGTTTTTACAGTCACTATTTCTACCACAATCTAACACCTTAATCCAATGTCTGGGTCTCAAATATGACAGTCAGTCCAGAGTTGAGGCCCCTGCCTGAGATCTCGTATATCTTCTTATCTAATTACTATCTTCTTTTTTTGTCAGTTGAGGCGGTGTGAGGTTCTTTGTCTTTTCACTATTTTTCTTCTTTGGCCGTAACGAAGTCAGAACTACTCTTTACCTCTTAGCACCGTAGTGAAGGAAGCATCAGTCTTTATGATTGTCTCCCTTTGTCTTTTACCATCGACTACAAAATGGCGACCCCGACGAGATATTGTGGCAGCCTTTGAATTGTTCTGTTAGGATTGTTTTAGTATCTAGTGATTGTTTTGTGTGATAGGTCAGTGTTTATGTTTGTGGTGTCCATTGTCTTTGAGTTGTAACATTAGAACCCAGGTGTGCTGCTGAGACGCCCCAGGCATTCCTGCACAAGAGAGGAGTCCCCTGTATGGTGAGTGGGCTCAGATATATTGCCTCCTAGTACACTTTCACTGTATCCTATCCAGAGCAAAGATGGCGCTGTCTTCAACGTTAGGGACCGCAGTTCCCCTCCCAGTTGGTGCCCCTGACGTCACAGGGCCCACTGGTGAAGTCAGGTACATAGTGGCACCTGTGAAGATAGAAGTACCTTGTTTTGGCCGGCAAGGTGGGCCAGCTGTTGAGAAGTATGTGAGGAAGGTGAGATCTGCCTGGAGGGCTGGTGCGGTGTGCGATGAAGATAAAGTGGACATTATTTGTGAAAGTGTTGCTCCCAGTGTGTGGGCGGAACTTGAACTTAGGTCAGCTTGTAATGACCCTGAGGAGATGCTGCAGACCATTCAGCAGGTATATGGAGAGCAGCGCAGCATGGTGGAACTGGCTGCGGCTTTCTTTCAAGTAACACAAGATGCAGAGGAATCCATCATGGATTTCTCTCACCGGGTCCACAAAGCCTTTCGTTTGGTGCTGGAAGCTCAGAGAAAGAGGGGCATGGTTGCTTGGGATCCAGTGATCCTAAGAGACTGGTTTGTTGCAAAACTACATAATGTTCTCAGCAGGAGAATGGCAGAGGAGAGGATATTGCATGACCCGTCAGTGACTTTCCTTTGTGTTAGAGACTTGGCCATGCGATGGGCTGGTGTGTCGTTAGCTCCAGAAGTCTGTACATACCAATATGTAGAACGTCAAGATTACAGTTCAGAGAGGTGGCCTAATGCCAGTGGTCAGTGTCAAGGGGTCCAGCATGATGATGTGGTGGTGGAGGAACTTCGAGCTAAGCTAGGTCGGATGAGAGCCTTAGCTGATTCGTTGCTGCAGCCCAAGGTACAACGCAAGAGGTGCAATGTTTGTCGAAGCCGCACACACCTCCAAAACAGGATGTCCGAAGAGAGGGGTTGGTGTTATTCAGAACCCCTCTGGAGTCAATTGTAGCAAAGCATTTGCCAACGTAAGCCACCGAGACCAGCAGGGCCTTAAGCGACAACAGAGTCCGCCCCAGGTTGATCCTTCTAAAGGATCAGCCCCAGCAGTTCAGGTGGGTGCAGTGTCAACTTCTGGTAGCCGGATGGTTATGTGTGGCAACCAGAGAAATTTCTTTCGCAGGAAGAGGCGGAGGAGGAGGGGACAATGGAAGTCTCCTTGTGTCAGTGTGGCTGAACAGTTAGAGGGTGACTTGAGGGTTAGAATTGTGACAGATGGTCAAAGTGATGTGACAGATGGTCAGTGTTTTGTGGCGGGTATGGGCCAAAATTTTCTGCATACCGATATGTCATCTCGTGACTTTGTGCAAAAGGGGATTGTGAAAGACCACCAGCAAGAACTTTTGCCCGTTAGACATGGTTGTGAAAGATAGACTGTTTTCATCCGTTTAGAAATTCCAGTCTTTTGGATTGACAGCCTTAGTGTAGTTAGTTAATTAGCAGTTATGTTTTGCTGTTTTTATATATTATAATTGCAGGTAGATGGTGTCATGTGATGACATGTCTTTCTTTTAGAGTGCAAGAACACCAGGCAGACCAGGTGAAAGGGGTGGTTCTGTTGTTCATGTGGTGTTGTCATTACCATCATGTCCAGTAAGAGAGTAACTTCCAGAGTGAATTCATGAGGTGGGATATTATTGAAATAACAATGTTTTGTTGGCCCAGTATATTTTCCTTTATGTTTATATTCAGGTGACACGTGATGAAATGTTCTTTTTAGTGTAGAGATACAGGTTGATAGGAAAACAAGTCATTTAGGTACCACAGTAGCTGCAGGAAGCTTATATTTGAAGAGACAAATGGTATTATTTTTAAATACATTTTGTGTTGGATTTCCAGAGTTAAGGGAAGTAGTAACCAATATAAAGGTTACTTGTTTAATGTTTATGTAGCTTTTATGTTTGTTTATTTATTTTTATGTAAGAAGTGAGGGTTGTATTCATTCTGTTATGATTGGTGCTCTTATAGCAGAAGAGCTATTTTTCATCACTGATATTTTATTTTAGTCATTAGTACCAACAACTGGGTTAGTATAGTTTATACTTTTGTGTTCAGATTATTGGTATTTGGAACTGACTGATGCCTGGTGATGTAATCTACACTGTTTCACATTGTAAGTGATGTATGAAAAGAACAAGACTATTTTTTTAGTGGTACTCTTCAGGGATATAACCAGCAGTTTAGGTTTTGGAGGAGGTTACATGTGACATAGATTTGTTATGCCTTTGTCATTTTGATGGCGGTTTGTGTGTAAATTTACATGAATCCTTGTTTCATTGATGATTATTTTTGGATGAGGTCACAGGTGGCTTTATTTTTTTTTGGCGTTGGTAATTTTGATGATGGTTTATGTGTAGATGTTAACTTGTAAAGAGATAGTTGGGGTAAGGGGATACGATAGTCCATTCCTTTTGACGGGACGTCAAAAAAGTAAGGGGTTGGATATGTGATAGCGCCAAACCAACGATTTATTTTGGTTTGGTCTGCCTCAAGAAAATATCTGGCAACGCCGGAAACGCCACTCTGAAACAAAGGGGCCGGAGTCCATTTTTCCTTGTAGCAGCCAGCGGTGTGGGAAGGCAGGCGTTGGGGCCCTGTGTAGTTTTGTGGCCAGCCCGCTTTGAGACAAGATATGTGGGGTTTCCCATCTGTTCATCATTGAACAACATATGTCAGAGGAAAAAGCTGAGCGGCTGACTAGTTAGTGTCAGCAGGCCTGGGTTCTTGGTGGGATAGTAAATTGTGTCACAACTCTTGTTTATGTCGCGTCTTGGGGTTTATGTTGTGTAACCTATGTTTTTGTAGTGCCTTATTGTCTGTGCAGTGTTGCTTGTGTCAAAGTTCTTTATAGTGTCAGTCTAACCAGCCATTGTTTGGAACACCTGTGTTGTGGTACTTGGTGTACCCTGTTGTCTTAAGTGCTGTTGATTGGTTAGGGGTTACCCACTGTGGTGATTTGATATATACAGTTGTCTATTGTATCTGTTATTGACATGCAATGTGCTGTTAGAAGAAATAAATAAAGAGCTTGTTTATTTGTCCTTGATTTGTTTGTTTAGTATCTTTTAGTTTTTACTCTTTTACAGTCACTATTTCTACCACAATCTAACACCTTAATCCAATGTCTGGGTCTCAAATATGACAGTCAGTCCAGAGTTGAGGCCCCTGCCTGAGATCTCGTATATCTTCTTATCTAATTCACTATCATCTTTTTTTGTCGGTTGAGGCGGTGTGAGGTTCTCTCTCTTTTCACTATTTTTCTTCTTTGGCCGTAACGAAGTCAGAACTACTCTTTACCTCTTAGCACCGTAGTGAAGGAAGCATCAGTCTTTATGATTGTCTCCCTTTGTCTTTTACCATCGACTACAGAACCATGTGGGAAGACAAGGTCACCCATGACAGTTGGTAGGACACATGCTGATGGTGCCCCAAGGTTCTCTTAAACCATATATGAATTAATATCATTGAATATATTAAATCAAGGGACTGCGATCTGTGGAGAGACATTAACTGCCAAGGCTATGTGGCAGGGCACATGATAAAGTTGGTGATTAGCAGTATTTTATACCTTTCACATCTTCAATACTTTTCCATTCTTAATTAATACTGATACATCAAGCACTATAGTATTTTAGCAGTTCTTCTTCCATTTCTAAATTACTCAAGTCCAAGAAAGTAATGGCCTGGTACTTTGCAATTATGGGACCGTGAAATTGTAACCAGAAAATGCACCTAAATAAAACGATAAATCAAGTATCACAATTAACGTTACAGCATTTTTTAGTTATATATAAAATTCATACATAAACATACATAAGTATACATGAACATGAATGCGTTAATAGATCAGGTCAAAAGAAAAGAAATAAGCTGTTAGATAAAATACCGAATTTACAGAGTGGAGTTATTTGACGATACATTGAAACAGTTTCCCAACAAGAATCTGGAATTATGAGGTTTAAGAAGTAATGTTTAGTAGCTGTATGTAAAGTGACTAATAATCTCTTATTTATAGTAATGTTTTATTTGTGCATTTCTAACCTGGACTATAGCTAGACATACGTAGCTGGAGACGTGAATAGACTAGTCATCCAAGAATGGGTCCTAGCTTTGAGCCGACATGCAGAAGAAGAAAGTAAAACATACACCCGCTAACGGAACTCTTTTATGTAACTCTTCTGTGCATCAATCGAGCCATACTATTACAGGTTCTCGACAAGCAACGTCGTTCCAGGCCACAATGAACGAGACACATATAAACATCTCTTTATCTATGGAACACGAACACAACGAAGCGTTGCCGTTTCCAGATATCCTAATGAGACGTAGAGCAGACGGCACAATTCAAAGATCGGTGTACCGCAAAGAAACATGGACTGGCCAATACTTAAATTTTCAGAGCTTCGCACCTGTCCAGTACAAACGGGGCTTAGTACGGACCCTGTTTGACCGTGCTATGAAGATATGCACCCAGGACACACAGACAGAGGAATTTTAAACTCTGAAGAATGCCTTAAACCTGAATGGGTACTCCACAGGATTTATAAAACGCCACTGCCAACAGCCCAAACCGAAATCAGAAGTAACTACAGTCCCTAAACTCAAGGTATTCATGCAGCTAACCTTCCGAGGAGATGACGTAATGCAACGTCTGCGGGACCGACTCACCACAGCAGTCGAGCGAACATTCTGTGCTGCAGCTCTAGTCATCAGGTACAGAACCGTACCGATCCCCGTCCCAGCAGTAAAAGAACCTGTAGCTTTGTACGCCAAATCAAATTGTATTTACCAATTTACATGCAGATGCGAGGCCATCTACATAAGCAGAACTGAGCGACAGTTACATTGCAGGGTTTTGGAACATATTCCGAATTGGGTGGACAAGATACTACACACAGAAGATGGTAGCCTAGGCAGGCCGACACACCGGAACAGTCTTCATCGGCCGAGAGACATGTGCTCGAGAGCGGTCACGTGGTTGAAAGAGACAGTGCTTTCCGGGTGTTGTTCAACACACAAAGTAGTCGATTGTTCAAGTTTGCTGAAGCTATAATAATCAACCTTCATAAGCCGTCCTTGTGCAAGCAGAAAGACATGTTAGTCAGTTTAAAATTACCGTGGGAGACAATCGACACTACTGTGCGAACATGTGTATATTTCAGTTTGAAGGATTTATCTAATTAATTCACGTAAGTTGTGTGATTTCTGCAGCATGTACCTGACGAGATGCAGCGAAATATGCCAGGCAATAAATCGTGTAATCTATTGTTTGTGTCTTCGTTATTCAAGTTTGATAGTTAGTTAACAGATCATCTTCTCTGCACACCCAACTATTAGTCTACATTGTCCTCAAACCCTCCACGCGGTATCCTCCACAGAGTGAAGCCACTGACAACACTAGTTCTGTGTTGGTTGACTATTATTCTTTGACTCCCCACGTGGCGCCCTTGTCTAACTCCAGCCCGTTGGACTTTATGTTCTTGTATTCTGGTCAAAGTTGCAAAATCGTATCTATCCCTTGACGAATGTACTCGTTTTGCCTCAGTAAGGCCGTTCAGGATGTCAACCTGTCCCATTGCTACTTCGCTCCCGACAGCAGCGCAAGCCAGTCTAATCGTGCTTGTCTTCTTACCTTTTGCCATGGTTACTCTTTCTGCATCACTCCACTGTTATATTTACTCTCTTTATCCCGATTATTACTTTCTTCCTTTTGTCCCGTAGTGCTGTTATTTGAACCCCTTTAGACCCTAACGGGCATTACTTTAAAGTGATAACTGTTACAAAAAAGCGATTTAAAATAACAGTTGCTTAAGGCAGAGGTAGGTAAGCCTACCATAAAGTCAAACCCTCACTGAGCCTGCGTCTGTCAAACGCTCAGCGAATGGAGGAAAGTATCGCTAACTTTTGGAACCACTGATCTAGTTGTTCCTGAAAGCAACAACTCTTTGAATCAGAGCCCCTGTGAGCATTTGTTTAGAGTCTCTTGACATTTAAATGCCAAAAACCTACAGGGGAAACATTGTCAACCTAGGCCTGAACCCATAGCGCCAGTATGTGACATGCTGATATCGCTGTTAGATCATAATATGCCTCTCTACAGAGGTGAAGTTCCAGTGTCCATAGCAAACCGTGCTGGTTTCTGAGGCTGGGGAGGGAAATGAGAGCTCGACAACGCAGTCCCTGTGGAGGTGACAGCTATAGTCTGTTTACTTTTGTCTGCTCAAATATAAAATTCCATATCTCAGTAACCAACTGAGGTAACATTATGTGATTTAGAATATAACCTTATCATTATGTCCACCCAAAAAATAATTTTTGTTCTGGAGATTGTACAGCAGATTTCAAAGTTTGTTTATATGCAGTATATAATTTACGGGTCAGAGATGAAGTGCACATTATTAAATGTATTAGTCTTCACACGGAAACATTAGCGTTGAATAGTTAATTTTCTCGTGGTACATGGGATTGGCGAGAAATCACTAGTTTTTCACCAAAACATCAAAGAAATGTCGCCGTTTTCCATGATTTAAGTTGCGTTTGGACTTATTAAAAATATATTCATTGGGTGGAGCTAAATATAAGACGGCAGGAAAAATTTCATAACGATGCAACAGACAGTTTTCAAAATAATTTATCGTGAATGAAGGCATTCATTTCTGGACAGACTATAGTTACCGGGTTCGGGGTGGGGGGAGTGGGGGGGGGGGGGGGGGGGGGGGGGTTGGTAAATTTCTACACCACCTTCGCCTGATAGATGCAAGCTATGGTCATGGCTCCAACAACATGCTGAGTTTAAACTGTCTGTCAGATGAATCTAAACCAACCAACCAATCAAACAATCAACCCTCTGAGTCAACGTGTTAAAGTCAGCACTCTTTGATAAACAACAATTAAGTGGAGTAAAGTAAAAACATGAGCTAGGAAATTATATGCCTGACATATGCACTTTTAGAGGTGATTATTGTATTTAGTTTTCGATGCACACTTTAGAAACGTACAATATGTATACATGAAATTGGGTTGACTGCGGAAAATCTGGGGAGATATAAACACGAATAGGAAAACACGAAGAGTAGGCTAGCTTTACACAACTACTATTACCACGCACACGCAAATAATAATAAAACATTAAGACAAGTGCCGGTCTCCCTGGCCTAGAATATAACGTCTTTATCCGTAATCCAGTATACTCTCGTGAGTAACGTAATATGCGAGAGAATCGGTAGCGGTTTTCGTCGCGTTGATAACTTACAGAGTATTTGAGCCGGTCTCTCAGAAAGCAATGGCAAACTGCTGAGCGTAATCTTGCCTAGTACATCAACAGCAGTTGAAAAACGCTGATGTTGACTGCAACGTCCTGTGAGGGATATGCAAAACAAAACAACAAAACATAATAAAGACAAGTACGATGCGGCTACAAGACTATCAGCTAGCAACAACATGAAACAAAACATTGCAGCATACGAACAACGGGCACGACACCAAAGTCTCTACTTTAAGGTATATATAGAAATGGTTTAGATGCGGAAGTTTAACTTCATAACACCGGAATTTATTGCGTATGGCTCGGCCTCTTGCCGCAGAGAGCCTGCCGAAAGCCTTCGCGCATAGCACGAACTCCTTAGCTCCAATGGCAACCACTTGGAGTCTGAGAAAAAAATTACCACGGTGAACCGAATGACGGTGTCCGGAAACAAACTCATTACCTTCGTAACGCGAGATTGGGTCCCCCACAATTTGATGCAATTTGTAAAAGGGCCGCAGTACTACTGTTTTTACGACTGCGCCACTACTTTTGCAGGAGACGGAGACAGCTCCAATCATCATCCACACCCATCTTCTCCTATTGGAGACCGAACACTTAAGTGCTAGTCCGCAGTGCAGTGACGTTGATTCTTCACCATAAATCAATAAATCATTAACATCTGTCCTTAACATGACTTAACGGGATATATGCGGACTTTACGTTCTATTCTCACGTACCTGGGTAAGAAATAAATGAAATACTATTATAATCTTACATAATACCATTAGGCAGGTTAATGCGCGTCTGTATAATAAATAATGCCTCGTCAAACTAGGAAAGGGAAGAACTCAGAAGCTGGCAAGGTAAAGGGAGAACAATGGGCGGGAAGGAACCGTCTCATCGTACTGGGGTGTGGGGCTTATGCTGGTTGTCCGCGAGAATTAAAACTCGCTTGAAATGAGGGTCCTGTCCTCTGTTCAGGCCACCGATCCCGTCTGTCAGGACGTCAGCTGTTTTTTTTTTCTCTTGGGGGAAATCAGGCAGCGTGCAGCAGGTAGGTCAATGGGTTACAGCTGAAAGTTTAATGTAAAATTTATGTTTATGCTTCATCTGGTGTAACTAGATGATTTCTCTTTTGTCGAGTTTAGATAATCCAGAATTAATGGCATTACTAACAATGCTGTAACATCGTTTATGTTCATGATAACCGTGTGATCATATCCACAAGATGTTAATATATTTACAGAATAAACAGTTCATCTTATCTAATTCTTCTGCCCTTAACTTCTCGCTGAAGCATAAGCCCTCAAACAGCAACATGTCAAGCCGTAGTAATTCTTTGGGCTCCCACAATGTCTTTCCTATATTTTTTATCTGTCTCTAATTCTCTGTTTTTAGGTCTACCTCTACGTCGTTGGCCATGTGGGTTACAAGCAAGTGAGTGTTTAGTTTTACGGGTTTATTATCAGGTTTTCACAATGTGTGCGGGAGTCTCCGTGGCATAGTGGTCAAGCCGTTTCGACTCGGGCTCCAAAGGTTGTGGGTTCGATTCCGGGCTGCGTCCTTCGGTTCACGAGTGAATTTTTCCGGAGACTCCTGAGGGTCGTCGCTGGAGCTACGGAGTTCGTGCTTTGTGCGACGCTTTTCGCGCTGCAGAAAGAGACTGGGCCATATGAGATAAAAACCCGGTGCAATGAAGTCGACCCTGTCGACTTTTAAGCGACTTTACATTTCACAATGTGCTCTACCCACATCCAGCATCTTTTGCTCAACTCTTGGTTCACTGATAGTTCTTTCCATGAGCTCCACACTGGTGATTCTGTCATACCGTTTTAGAGTTTCATGCACAGGCACAAATTAATGGAAGTTTGTAGTTTATTAGTAATAGTTTGGCCGGTCTCAATGGCCTAGGTGTTCAATGACTATCTCCATAATCCCGTTTATCCACGTAGGGTAATGCAGCTCGCGAGAATTGGAAGCGGTTCTCGCCGCGTTGGTAACTTACGGGATAAGTGAGCCGGCCGCTCAGAAAGCAATGGCAAACTACTGAGCGTAATCTTGCCAAGAAATCAACGACAGCGGTAAAATGCTGGTGTTGACAACGATGTCCTGTAAAGGATATGCGATAAAAAAGTAATAGTTTAAGCTGTTCTCCGTGTTTCGTATCCCTACATTAGTACCCAATGAACGATGTAGAATCACCAGCTACCTGCATATAAACACAATAGCAAGTATTGAGGTTCAATGACTGGTCACATATTTATTGGAAAACAAGGATAAGAGGAAACATTAAATAACCAACATCACAAGGCTATGGTGGTAACTGATCTATACCTGTTTAACTACCTATATGTTTATTATGAATGTAGAAAGTGAAAAAAAATGGGCCTTAGTGTGAATAATAGGAAGACTGAAGTCATGGGGATATCAAAGAAACAGATTGTGCCTAAATATGCAATTAAAGTCAATGACGTTATTTTGGGGCAAGTGCACAAACTCAGATATATATATATATATATATAGGCACCTGGATAACATCAGATGGAAGATGAATCACAGAGATAAAGAACAGAATATGACAAGCAAAAGCTGTTTTCTATCAAATGAAGATCGTTTTGTCCTTGAAAGTTAGAAAACGACTTCTTGCATGTTACATAGAACCAATAGATCTTCTACCATCTTAACCATTTTAAAAGCATTATTGTAACACACCCCTAGTTCCAATTTTCTGCCATAAATTTCTGTTTGGTCACAGCCCAGTTTTGTTTGGTAGTGAAAGAGTTAATATGCGGCTGCGACTCCTGGATAATTAGTAAATCCAAAGAAGCCTTGGAGATGTGGTTTTATAGAACAATGCTGAACATTAATTGGGTAGGCAAAATGATCAATCTTGACATCTTGAGGGAAACTAACTGAGTCTGTCTAAATATTTTTTTTTTCTAAGATCCATCTATCCAATACCCAACATCCGTCTGTCTGTCTTTCTCTCTCTCTCTCTCTAGTCTGCCTGCCTTAATGTCTGTCTGTCTTCTTCCTATCCATGCGTCCGTCTGTCCGAATTTATGTCTTTCTATTTGCCTTTTGAAGTATTTGAACCTCGGCCGATGTATGTCTGTCGGCCAATCTGTATATCAGTCAGCCACATATATGTATATATGAAACTCGTCGTACAGATCAATGGGTAGAGGGACAAGTGCTAATTAATCCTACTGCATTGTTAGTAGACTGGGGACAAACAAATCCGTGGCGAAGTGGTCAAGCCGACTGAGTCGGGCTCCAAAGGTTGTGGGTTCGATTCTGGGCCGCGTCCTTCTGTTCACGAGTGCATTTTTTCAGGAGACTCCCGAGGGTCGTCGCTGGAGCTACAGAGTTCGTGCTTTGTGCGATGCTTTCCGCGCTGCGGAAAGAGACTGAGCCATATGGGATACACCCGGTGCAATGAAGTCAACCCTGTCGACTTGTAAGCGACTTTTTTAAAAGCTAGAGAAATAAACCCAGAACATATATGCTTCTCGAAGTCCGATGTACGGAGCCACAGGCTTAATGAAACATTGCAACGCACCTCACTTAATGATAATGTAACAATCCATGTTTTATATACTCTTGAATAACGAAGACACAAACAATAGATTGCACGATTTATTGCCTGGCATATTTCGCTGCATCTCGTCAGGTACATACTGCAGAAATCACACAACTTACGTGAATTAATTAGATAAATCCTTCAAACTGAAATATACACATGTTCGCACAGTAATGTCGATTGTCTACCACGGTAATTTTAAACTGACTAACATGTCTTTCTGCTTACACAAGGACGGCTTACGGAGGTTGATTAGTATGGCTTCAGCAAACTTTAACAATCGACTACTTTGTGTGTTGAACAACACACGGAAGGCACTGTCTCTTTCAACCACGTGAGCAGTCTCGAGCACATGTCTCCCGACCGAAGAAGCCAGATTTTTCCGGTGTGTCGGCCTGCCTAGGCTACCATCTTCTGTGTGTAGTATTTTGTAGTATTTTGTATTGTGTAGTACCGAAACACACCGATCCCAGTCCCAGCAGTAAAAGAACCTGTAGCTTTGTACGCCACATCAAATTGTATTTACCAATTTACATGCAGATGCGAGGCCATCTACATAGGCAGAACTGAGCGACAGTTACGTTGCAGGGTTTCGGAACATATTCCGAATTGGTTGGACAAAATACTACACACAGAAGATGGTAGCCTAGGCAGGCCGACACACCGGAAAAATCTGGCTTCTTCGGTCGGGAGACATGTGCTCGAGACTGCTCACGTGGTTGAAAGAGACAGTGCCTTCCGTGTGTTGTTCAACACACAAAGTAGTCGATTGTTAAAGTTTGCTGAAGCCATACTAATCAACCTCCGTAAGCCGTCCTTGTGTAAGCAGAAAGACATGTTAGTCAGTTTAAAATTACCGTGGTAGACAATCGACATTACTGTGCGAACATGTGTATATTTCAGTTTGAAGGATTTATCTAATTAATTCACGTAAGTTGTGTGATTTCTGCAGTATGTACCTGACGAGATGCAGCGAAATATGCCAGGCAATAAATCGTGCAATCTATTGTTTGTGTCTTCGTTATTCAAATTCATCACGGGAAAACATTGTTTTGAATTTTATATACTCACCTATTTACATACTAATGTCTTTTTTTTACTAGAACAATGAATAAATAATACGTTTAACTTTTACCTTGGCCTGGCGTCCAAGGTCGATCTCATCTAAAATGGTAACAGGAAATGTTGGTGGAAGTAACGGCGACCGGCCTGATATTAACCTCATAACCCAGTGAGTGCTGATTGGTCTATAAAAATATCACACGGGCCCGTTTCACTCTGCAGAATATTTCCTGCTACCCATTTTAGGTTGGGGCGACCTTGGAGCCCGTAGCAATTTCTTTTTTAATTCCACCTCGATGCGGAATAAAATACATTACCACTGGCTATACGCGAAACCAACATACCATCATGATATAAGCCGGCTTCCTGGCCTAGAGGTTAGCGACTTTTCTCCGTAATCTAGTATACTCTCGTAAGTAACGTAAGTAACGTGACGACGGTGAGAATCAGCAGTGGTTCGAATCGCGTCGGTAACTTACGGGGTATGTGAGCCGGCCGCTCAGAAAGCAATGGAAAACTACTGAGCGTAATCTTGCCAAGAAATCAACAATCAGCGGAAAGATGCTGATGTTGGCAGCAATATCCTGTAAAGGATATGCAATTTTTTTTTTTTTTTTTAATCATGATATAAACGCAAAGGGATTCCATCCCAAATCGCTTGCGCCTGATTTCACACACTTAATCCAGGTACGTCCCAAGACCTGTATATGGATTCTCTGTTTACTTTTACTGTCTACTACCATGATCCATCAGTACAGACTACTGTGTCATCAACCTCAGTAATCTATCTCGCGATTAATCTCCAGGTCCGCCCTCCCATCTCATGACTTTCTGCATTATCTTTCAAGTGTGACGATTACCTGATTGTATTAGGGGAGTTCATTTGAAATCCGTTCGTGCCGCACTGCGCGTAATTGCGTACGTTGAACATGATCATGTTATAGTCATGTGATAAGTACTGACCAATGAAGAAAAGAGCACGTGCTTATCGTATCATGTTGCATAGGTTCTGTTTCTGACAGTTGAGAAAATGGCCATGGTGATCCAAAATACGTCCAAAGAAGCTCAAAGAGCGGTGATTCAGTTTCTTTCATTTGAAGGATGTCGACCAGTGGATATTCATCGAAGAATGCAGGCAGCGAACGGTAACAAATGTGTGTCGAAGACAACAGTGACAGACTGGGCACGAATGTTTCGGAAAGGACGTCAGTTCACGACAGATCTTCGACGACAGGGTCAAGCGCATATTGTTGCAACAGAAAAAAAAAAACATCGCCAAAATTGATGCAGCAGTAAAGATGAACCATTGTCGAAGCATACGTTCGCTAGCGAAAGAATTCGATGTGTCAATCGGGACAGTTCAAAAGGTCGTTCGTAAGACACTGCAATATCGGAAGGTGTGTTCACAGTGGGTACCACGGATGTTGACCG
Source organism: Cepaea nemoralis (assembly GCA_014155875.1). Lineage (NCBI taxonomy): Eukaryota > Metazoa > Mollusca > Gastropoda > Stylommatophora > Helicidae > Cepaea > Cepaea nemoralis. The sequence continues at coordinate 27,652 of JACEFZ010011490.1, forward strand.
ACCACCAAAAAGAGGAACGCATCGGATTGTGTTTGAACCACTTGCTGCGTTACAGAGTGGAGGATGATGCATTTCTCTTCCGCATAGTGGCAGGCGATGAATCATGGTGTCACCACTTTAAGCCGAGCAGTAAAAGAGAGAGCATGCAATGGAAGCATGCTGGATCACCAAAAGCCAAAAAATTCAAGTTACAGGCTTCCGCTGGTAAGGTTACGCTGAGCGCATTTTTTGACCATGAAGGGCTATTGTTGGCCGACTTTAAAGAACCTGGTGTCAACATCAACTCTATCCACTACTTGCAAACACTAGACAAGCCGCAAAAAGCCATCAAACATAAACGACCCAGCATGCTTTCTCGCGGTGTGATTTTGATGCACGATAATGCTCGTCCGCATGTCGCAAAGATTGTGCAGGAAGCATTAGCAAGGAAGAAGTGGGAAATTCTGCAACATCCGGCCTATAGTCCTGATTTGTCGCCATGTGATTTTAATTTGTTCGGACCTCTAACAAAAGCTCTCAAGGGGCAACGATTTCACACAGATACAGACGTAATTAACGCGGTTAACACTTGGTTCAGTGAGCAACCACAATCCTTTTTTGCGGACGGCATTCGCCGCCTACCTAATGATGCTTACCTGAATGCCTACGCCGACTTCTTCTGACCAATCCATGATGCATAATTCATTCAAAATGAATGCTTTGTTTAATTCTGCCACACCCGTTAATGTATCTTTCATGCTTTTGTAATAAAGCCATTGGAAATGATTTCAAATGAACGTCTCTTATAGTTGTTCTTGCGCCAAACTTACGAGCCAATATTTAACTCAGGAATAAATCAATATCACTGTATGGATCAGACATATGGAGACGACTGGCACGATTACTGATCGACTACGTGAACTAGTGCCTGTGCAGAATGAAAGACTAAAATGGTATGACACTCATCAATGTGGAGCATATGTAGATAACTAAACAAATGCCGGTCAATCAAGAAGTGACGAAAAACTTCGGCGTGGATTCGGGAAAACATTGAGAACACCTGAGAATAGTCAAGTCATCTACTGCATATAGTACCTTGCGGTGTAGGACGGGGGTATGGGGGGAGGGTGTGGGGGGGGGGAGTGTCCCTAAGCCTCAGGAATTAATGCCGCCTGGCTAGTCCAGTAGCCGCGAACTGTGCAGGTTCGGGTTTTCTTGTTGCTTATACAATTAGAAAGTCCTTTCTCTGGAGCCCCGAATACAAACGAAATTGAGAAATCCCCAAAACACACAGAGAATAGACTTAGATGAAAAGATCAAACATCTGGGAGGGCATGGACGGGGATGCATGAGCTAGCACAACATACGATAGCTTGGACCGAGTTGGTTGAGGAGCCTATACTCCATGGGGAAGCAGCGGCCAGAGAACTGTTCTTGTTACTGCCAGCGGGCACCCATACACCCTTTCCTCCTCCCCCCCCCCCCGGCACATGTTCTACTGTGGTAATCCTTCCAATAGCAGTCTCTGTTTGTGCCGGCCATGAAACTAGTGTTGCCAGACGTCCTGGTTTTCCGGGACCGTCCTGGTTTTTATTGAAATAATTCATCGTCTCGAAAGATGTTTTCTCGGCGCTCTTTTGTTCTCGTTGTTTTCCTGTCACATAAAAGATTCAATTAAATCGAACTATTTCTCGATTTTCAGTTGGTAGGACTGTCTAACTTGTGACAGATATTAAAAGCAGAATTTGTCAAGCAAAAACTGCATTTTAAAACAATGAAAACTATCTTATGCATGAAATCGCTATCATTGAATATCAATAAGAGAGTATTGGCATGTTATGTAGAACCTGATTTGCTGTGTGGCAGTGAATACTGAACGTGAATGAACGAATAAGGAAGAGCCTGAGAGTAATAAAGAGTGGTTACTGAGACCAACGTTGCTAAGACCTTGGACTGCCAGAATCACTAACAGAGATTGCCAGAAAGAGTTTTATGAACGTAGAGCATTATATACAACTAACAGAAAGGTTTAAATAGCGTTCTTTGGTCATCTAAAAAGAACAGAGACATTGGAAAACATCTACTGGAAGGATTTGTGAGAGGCAACCAAAGAGAAATGATACTGGGTGGACTATGTGGAAATACATGCTCGTCTACGCCAGTTAGCAAGGCACTTGATTATGATGATGAGTGACACTATTAATGATTGCGACATCCCTGATTCTAAGAGAAACGCCTAGTTTCTCACTTACAATATCTGGCAACCTTACATGAAACAACCATTACTCTTTTCCCTCAAATTTCAGTTCCCTTAAATATCTCATATATGCCTATGTAGAGCACGATGTTCGCCAACTGTGAGGCACATCTGGTACGAGCTATTGTGTGGTTGGATCTTATGGTGAAAACATCCCTGGTATGTACCATATTATCGCATTCGGGGTAACCCTTGCATCACAAGATGATTCCCATCCATTCATTCTGATTGCCCTTGAGTCGTACATGCGGGATTTCCGCTGACGCAACTACGCCAAGCCCATATCGATTACAGAAAATACGAATTGATCTGCACAACACAGCTAACAATCTATGCAACGCATCTCATGGTCTGTTGATGTTTGTTTTGAGAATGGACATCACAGCACGGGTAAATCTACACATGCTCGGTCGGCCTCTGAAAATGTCCTCAGTTGTGGATCTGGCCGTTCTAAGAACACACTGGTTGTAACCACGTCTCCTCAAACGTCCCTCCTTGTTGGAACTATATCCCTACATGTGGTGTTCTTCTGTTGTTGTAGCTTCAACTAACAGTTCTTCATAGCTGGATTGTATCTTCAATTAATAATTGTTCATACATGGAACCACACTTAACATCAAAACTCAATGTCCCTAACATGTGATATTTTCTATGTTGTTGTATCTTCAAGTAACAGTTCTTGATTGTCTTCACAATGTCCCACTTGTCCATATAACGACTGGCGTTCTTGACAATGCAATACCTAAAACCTGTAGACTCCCACGATAAGGATAACCCTGTCAACAAATGCCCGCAGACGTCGGATGTGTCGGCCTAACGACGCAAGACGGCAGCTCTGCTGTAAATAGGCACACCGCAATCACGTCCAAACACTCTCCGGATGACCGCAGACGAAGAAGAAGAAGAAGAAGAAGAAGAAGAAGAGGAGGAGGAGGAGAGGAGGGGAGGAGGAGGAAGTATAAGAAGAAGAAGAAGAAGAAGAAGAAGAAGAAGAAGAAGAAGAAGAAGAAGAAGAAGAAGAAGAAGAAGAAGAAGAAGAAGAGGAGGAGGAGGAAGAGGAGGAGGAGGATGAAGTAAAGTACAAGAAGAAGAAGAGGAAGAAGAAGAAGAAGAAGAGAAGAAGAAGAAGAAGAAGAAGAAGAAGAAGAAGAAGAAGAAGAAGAAGAAGAAGAAGAAGAAGAAGAAGAAGAAGAAGAAGAAGAAGAGGGGGAGGAGGAGGAGGAAGTAGAAGAAGAAGAAGAAGAAGAAGAAGAAGAAGAAGAAGAAGAAGAAGAAGAAGAAGAAGAAGAAGAAGAAGAAGAAGAAGAAGAAGAAGAAGCAGAAGAAGAAGAAGAAGAAGAAGAAGAAGAAGAAGAAGAAGAAGAAGAAGCAGAAGAAGAAGAAGAAGAAGAAGAAGAAGAAGAAGAAGAAGAAGAAGAAGAAGAGGAGGAGGGGGAGGAGGAGTAGAAGAAGAAGAAGAAGAAGAAGAAGAAGAAGAAGAAGAAGAAGAAGAAGAAAGAAGAAGAAGAGGGGGAGGAGGAGGAGGAAGTAGAAGAAGAAGAAGAAGAAGAAGAAGAAGAAGAAGAAGAAGAAGAAGAAGAAGAAGAAGAAGAAGAAGAAGAAGAAGAAGAAGAAGAAGAAGAAGAAGAAGAAGAAGAAGAAGAAGAGGAGGAGGAGGAGGAAGTATAAGAAGAAGAAGAAGAAGAAGAAGAAGAAGAAGAAGAAGAAGAAGAAGAAGAAGAAGAAGAAGAAGAAGAAGAAGAAGAAGAAGAAGAAGAAGAAGAAGAAGAAGAAGTTATCCTCTAATGGGGCAATAGTTCGTCAGCCACCCCACACCAACCGTCCTGTCTCTGGCTATCTCCTGCAGCATCCTTCAAGTCCTCATATTATTATTCACCTCTGTCTATAATTCTCTTCTCCGTGTGTTTTATCTCCTGCAGCATCCTCCAAGTCCTCATAATATTATTCACCTGTCTATAATTCTCTTCTCTTTGTGTTGTTGGTCTCCCGCTATTTCCTTCGCCTTGTGGCTTCCAGACAAGAAAGTGTCGTCTTGTATTGTGCTCAGGTTTTCTGTGTGGAATCATGACCTAGATAAATACAATTATGTCTGAGACCTGCATCTGTGTACCAGTCTTCCCCAACCTTGATATCCTGGAATAGCCTGTAAAATTACCTTCATACTTTGAACTCCTGCATTGAAATTATGACATAAGCAGTCCAAATGAAAATCGTACACTGATTAGAGAAATTAGACGTACACAGTCAACATTTTTTTGGTCACCTTATGAGAATAAATAAACTGGAGAACTTGGTGACAACTTAATAGCTGGATGGCTTGGCCACGTGGCATGGTCGAGGCAAGAACACTGAGCTGACCTACGACTCTGGTGATCGAGTGAGATGGCGAAACATAACCTCCCACGCTTATCGGCACGGCACACGATGAATGAATACGCAATCCACGGCACGCCTGCGGGTTTGGTGTTATGTAAACAAGATTATCTAGACGGAGTTGTGTTAGTTCTAGTGAGCAGACAAGAACATTTGTTTCTGTTGTTTGTCTGTTTTTTTTTTCCCCTCATGTCTGCATCCTTATTTAGCCTAGTCTTATATTTTGTTGTCACTAGTTCTCGCGAAAACCCTGGCGACCTCGTCCTGAACCCTGGAGAGAAAGAATAATGTATTTAACATGCAAATGAGCTCATCATTTATCATGGCTTTATATTTAGACCTGCTTTTTCATTGCATCACTCTAGGCCCCGCCAAGAAGTTGTAGGAACGAAATGGTGTTACTTCGTGATTCGCTCGAGAGAAATACTACTGCTCAATCCATACTTTTGTTTTTTTTTAGTAGGATGGATCCAGAACAGAAAAATATATGCTATTTGTAATTCACATTTCCCCACTTAAAAGTTAGTTGCATATCCTTTGCAGGACGTCGCAGTCAACACCAGCATTTTTTACTGTTGCGATCTCTTAGCAAGTTGACATTCAGTAATAGGCCATTGCTTTCTGAAACACCGGTACCCATAACATTTCGTGAAAAAACCAACGTAACGCGGTCTGCTGCCAAATCGCCCACAGCTGTGTTTCGAATGCGGGTAAGCGGGATTACGAACTGCATCCGTAGCGCCTTCGCCACGGAGCGGGTTGACAGTAATAGAAAAGAAAACTGGATTCAAAAGAAGAAGGAGCAAACAGAAATATGATAAAGATCAGCACATGTGAAGTTGGAAACACGCCTGAGAAACAGTATAGAGACATTCAAGAGAGAACAAAACAAATGTGGGTATGTGAAGCGTTAGGACCATCACGTGAGTTAAAAAAAGGTTAGCTGCATATCCTTTACAGGACGTTGCAGTCAACACCAGCATTTTTTTTTTGGCTGTTGTGATCTCTTGGTAAGTTTACGTTCAGTAGTTTGCCATTGAATTCTGAACGACCAACACCCATACCGATTCTTAAAAAACTAACTAAACGCGATCTGCTGCCAAATCGCGCGCAGCTGTGTTTCGAACGCGGGTATGTGGGATCACGAACCGCCTCCGTAACAGCCTTCGCCACGGAGCCGGCTTAGGCCTGAGTGCACGAAGGAATAGTCTATCCATCTATAGTCTGTAGAGATCAGTCTATCCCTCCTGTAGAACCTGTACTTTTTAATGGATATTAAACGTGGACAATGAGCAGACAAGATGAAAAACATCTAATGACGGTGGAAATGTGATTTCTGTGGAAAATGTAAAGAATACCATTTACAGACAGAACAATCAATGAGATTGTCATACAAGAGGCCGATAAAACCGTAAACTCTTAAGAGAAATTATACGTGGACACAATTTTTGGTCGCATTTGAGTAGAAAGAAACTAAAGAAACTGGTGACAAGAGGCAACACTGAAGGGGAAAAAACAAGGGGAGGGTTGAGAAGTAAATATTTGGGTGGCTTGGCCACATGGCATGGTGGAGACAAATCAAATCAAATCAAATCAACTTTATTAGGGTCACAAATTGGGCGCGCAGGCCCGTCTTACATTCGGCCCTTCCAATCACTCATCTTTCGTTCATCAAGAGCATTATACATTTACATAGGAAGAAAAATAAACATTGTGAAATGAATGTTGTAAACATAAACAAGGCTAATTACCATGTTATGAAGCCCATCTCCCACCTATCCATACATCACCCCACCCACACAACACCCCCACCTACCCGCACACACGCGCACCAAGGGACACATACACACCCCCACCTATCGACACACACGAACACCAAGGGACACATACATACCCCACCAACCGACCCATCCCCCTCCCGCACATCCCCCATCCACACACACTGCCCTCACCTGATCCCCCAACCAAAACACACTCGCCACCCACAAACATTCCCCCACCAACCCACACATCCCACGCCCATCCACATACACATCCTACCCCACACATCCTCTCCCCACCCATACCTCAAACCACCCATCCCCCAGCCACATCTCCATCGACAACATATTCCCCACCCACATACACAATCCCCCACCAACCCACACATCGCACATCCACTCACACATCCCCAAACCATACACACACATCCCCACCAACTGACATGTCCCTACCCCCCCCCCCACACACACACACATCTCCCTAATCACCCATACATCCCCAATCCACTCACACACACCCCACCACCCACACATACAACTTCCACCCACCCACACATGCCTTAACTTAATCCCCCACCACACAATCCCCCACCCGCACATCACATACACCTCCTAGCACGCACTATTCCCAACCCACGCACCACACACATACATATCCCTCACCAACACATCCCCACTTACACACTACACACATATCCCCCACCCAGATACCACACAATATTCCCACCCACACCCACACAGATACCCTTACCCATCCACCCCACATACCCCTACTCACACACCACAAAAATCCCCCACCCACACACACATACCTCACCCACACAACATCACCAACCAACACACCACACACCTCTCCCCACCCACACACGCATTCCCTACCCATCCACCAACACACACTCACTCACGCATACATCCTCCACTACGCACCCACACACCCCCACCAACCCACTCTCAACCAAACATCTCTCGATCACAATACCCCTACCCCCACACACATCCTCCACCCACTCACACATCCCACCCCGACACATACAACTCCCTCACCCACCTACACATCCCTAAGCCACTCACACACCCCCACCCACACACACACATCTCCCCCACATACTTCCCCCAACCACCACAATCCCCTGCTCACCAACACATATACCCCACCCATACGCACATTCCCCGCACCCATCACACACATCCCCCACACCACACACTATCCTCCACCCATACCACCACAACATACCCTCCACCCACACATCATTCACACATCCCCCACCAACACACCGCACACATATCTCAAACCCACACACCATACACTTCTCCCCACCTGCCCTTCCATCCCAAATCCACCCAACACAATCCCCTACCCACACAACCCCGCCTCCCACACATACTTCCTCAAACCATCCACACATCTCCATCCACATAAACACACATCCCTGCATCCGTCCCATACACATATCCTTCACCCATACACACATCCCCCACACCCATTCCAACACCCCTACTTTCACCCCCACACATCCATCCACACATCCCACCAACACCCACAAATACCACTACCCACCAAAACCCACACACCCCAACCCATCCAAATGCATACCCCCACCCACACACCCCCCACCCACACATATCCCCACACTCACACACATCCTCCACATACACTCACACTTCCTCACATCTAGACACATACAAAATGTCTCACGTTAGTATTGAAACTAGTATGAACAAACTCCCACACTTTACTCACACACATACACTGACACTTGTCATGAGCAGTGTCATAAAAATGTTAAACATGGAGAAAAATGTGTACATAAATGTATGTGACGTAAAAATAGTGATGCTCTCTCTCTCTCTCTCTCTCTCTCTCTCTCTCTCTCTCTCTCTCTCTCTCTCTCTCTCTCTCTCTCTCTCTCTCTCTCACACACACACACATTCACTCTCACGCTCACACATTCACTCTTCCGCTCATTCATTCACTCTCACGCATTCACTCTCCCGCTCATTCACTCTCACGCTCACTCATTCGCTCTCCCGCTCACTCATTCACTTTCCAGTTCACTCATTCACTCTCCCGCTCACTCATTCGCTTTCCCGCTCACTCATTCACTCTCACGCTCACTCGCTCTGTCTCTCATTCACACTCACTGACTCAAACTGCAGTAATGAACATGAGTTTATATTATGCATGATAAAATCAAATGGTATTTAACTGATAATATGACAGATGAGAATACACAAACATATGGATTCGCGTGTTACATAGCATGCGTGTTACATGACATGCATCCTGACAGAAACAGAGAGCTTATCTTCGACTCCGGTATTTATGTAAGATGGCCAAACATGACCTTATCGGTTTGGCACATGATGATGATGATGATTGCTTATGATCTAAAGTTTCACAATATTAGGTAGAGGGTACAGACCAAATGGAACCAGAAGCAGGGGCCGAATATGTAAACGATGGACAGAGGGAATGACTGAGTCCATGGGAATCTCGATATACGAAACCCATAAACGGGCACTCTCCCGCTGTTTATGCTTCAACTTGACGCCGCAAGATACAAGAGGAACACGATGAGATGATGATGATGAGATGATGATGATGGTGATGATGATGATCATGATCATGATCATGATCATGATGATCATAAAGATCATGATGGTGACGAGATGATGGTGACGATGATGATGATATGATGTTGTAATGATACGATGATGATGATCACGATCATGATGATGATGATGATCATGATCATGATGACGAGATAATGCTGTAATGATTATGAGATGGTAATGAGATGATGTTTTAATGATGAGATGATGATGAGGCAGAGGATCTCTTTGTGGAGACAATATCCACGGCCATCGACTAATATAGCCAATGGTAAGATGCAAAGCATTGACAGAGTTGTTGTTTGTCCATCAAGAATGATGATGACCATTCATTTCAACCAGTGGGGTTGAAAGTATGGAGCCGTGAGTTCTAAGATGGCTGATAAGGTCTATTTTGGCTCGAAATGTTCATTGACAATGTGGACAAAGAATGCTTGACGTTTCTGGAGGAGGATTTCCTGCAGGGGTTTTTCTGTTCTGTCTTTTCTTCACAGCTCTTGCAGTCCTGGTTGCCTCACAAGTGACTGCACCCTTGCGTAATGATGCACGCCACGAATTTCGGTCTCTGGCTGCAGTCTCCCAGGTGTCATGATGAATTCCAAAAGCATTCAGTGAGATTTTCAGAGTGTCTTTAAAGCGTTTCCTCTGGCCGCCTTGGGAGCGTTTACCACAGCGCAACTCGCCGTAAAAAAATTCGTTTAGGAAGCCTGTGATCTGGCATGCGAGTCAAGTGACCAGCCCAGCGGATCTGATTCTTCATTAGTAGAGTGTAGATACTGGGCATGGACGCTCTTTCTAGGACTTCAGTGTCTGGGATCTTATTCTTATTGACAGATTATCTTACTGACAGATGCATAGAATGTCATAATTAGTCAGTTCACAGAAGCCTAGAATGTCATAATTCGTCAGTTCACAGAAGCCTAGTATGTCATAATTCGTCACTCCACAGAAATCGTGTGAGATGACGAACCATAACCGCCTAATTTTATCGACATGCAACACGATAATGATTATTGCAGGCAGCTTTCTGGTTGGATAGTCATTCAAAGAACAGCAATACAACAGTAAAACCATTGTATCATTGTCTTAGATGATAGAACAACTATCCTCCATGTATGAACCGTAAACGTTTTATATCTGTAGAAAGGTGAAACAATGCGGAAATGTACCTTATGGTCTTCACAGCGCCGCGAACAAACATCTACGCCACAACCAATGGAGAATCGTCTCATTGTATACGACCTCGGTATCGAATAAATCACGAGCCACAATACGGAAGTCGCAATGTATGTCTTTTTTGGCCCTTCTTTCTCTAAATTTAAGCTTTTCATTTTTGCCCGTCTTGCACTTTCTCGGCGCTTTTCAACATTTTCTTTCACACTGCAATGAAGCTTCGTTTCTAAAATAAACATTCGTTCTCGGCAGGATTCGGAACTGCGAGGGAAGATCCAAGTGGATTTCTAGTCCATCGCGTTAACCACTCAGCCACGACAACTGACACTCTATGCATGCGAACGGTTGTTGCGCAGTGGCTAGAACGGTTGCCTGTCCGCACAGTGGTCGTATGTTCAAATCCCAATCGAGGCGGGTTATATTTTTACTTGACCTGAGCTGCCAGGTGGCCCTGCCTACACTGGACACCAAGAAATAAATTAGGAAGATAAGGTGGCCAGTCTGATTTTATTTTCGTCAGCTTGCTTTGAACTCAAGCGTAGTCCATATAAATGCTACTACTTTTAGTGCAGTTTACCGATTTTTGCGTGTGGATTAGCTTTCCCTATTACCAGTGTCCCTCGCCATCAGGCGAAAACACTCCGACTTCTGAGATACTTGTCAAGGGCGAGAAGTCAACATTTTAGTTCAACTGACTGGTGTAGGAGTTGAACCCGCTACCTTGGCATCAGCACACCGGATGTTTCAGAACGAGCGCGCTTATCAATGCTGTCGTGCTGACCTCCGGTCAGTCTGATATCAATCCACATTCTCTACCCCTTGCACGCTTCCAAGCCACCTTTCCCTCCAGTACAGCTTTTAATAAAGAGTTGTGTATTTTCCTATGACCGAAGTACCGTAATTATCTGACCTTTAACCTATTTAGTAATGGTTTCTTCAGGAAGCCGCCTCTGAGACGAGAGGGTTAGGGGCGCAATTCGCAATCCCGCACACCGCTTTCGAAACGCAGCTGCGGGAGATTTGGCAGCAGACCGCCTTTCGTTAGTTTTCATACAATGATATGAGTGCCAGTCGTTTAGAAAGTAATGGCAAACTACTGAACACAAGCTTGCCAAGAGCCACAAAAAGTCAAAAAATTCTGCGGTTGACTGCGGTGTCCTGTAAAGGTTATGAAACTAACTCTTTTTTTTTCTTCGGGAGGATACTCGTTCCTAACAACTGTTAAGGAAGAACAACCTACCCACGGGTAGATAGGCCCGTTACCTTGAATGGGCCATCTCTGGAGGAGGTAAACCATACAAAAATGCTTGCTGAAAAAGAGCACACTGATCTCTCATGTGGATGGGCCATGTCTGGAGGAGGTAAACAATACAAAAATGCTTGCTGAAATAGAGCACACTGATCTCTCATGTGGATGGGCCATGTCTGGAGGAGGTAAACAATACAAAAATGCTTGCTGAAATAGAGCACACTGATCTCTCATGTGGATGGGCCATGTTTGGAGGAGGTAAACAATACAAAAATGCTTGCTGAAATAGAGTACACTGATCTCTCATGGGGATGGGCCATGTTTGGAGGAGGTAAACAATACAAAAATGCTTGCTGAAATAGAGCACACTGATCTCTCATGGGGATGGGCCATGTTTGGAGGAGGTAAACAATACAAAAATGCTTGCTGAAATAGAGCACACTGATCTCTCATGGGGTTGGACCATGTCTGGAGGAGGTAAACCATACAAAAATGCTTGCTGAAATAGAGCACACTGATCTCTCATGTGGATGGGCCATGTCTGGAGGAGGTAAACAATACAAAAATGCTTGCTGAAATAGAGCACACTGATCTCTCATGTGGATGGGCCATGTCTGGAGGAGGTAAACAATACAAAAATGCTTGCTGAAATAGAGCACACTGATCTCTCATGGGGATGGGCCATGTTTGGAGGAGGTAAACAATACAAAAATGCTTGCTGAAATAGAGCACACTGATCTCTCATGGGGATGGGCCATGTTTGGAGGAGGTAAACAATACAAAAATGCTTGCTGAAATGGAGCACACTGATCTCTCATGGGGTTGGACCAAGTCTGGAGGAGGTAAACCATACAAAAATGCTTGCTGAAATAGAGCACACTGATCTCTCATGTGGATGGGCCATGTCTGGAAGAGGTAAACCATACAAAAATGCTTGCTGAAATAGAGCACACTGATCTCTCATGGGGTTGGACCATGTCTGGAAGAGGTAAACCATACAAAAATGCTTGCTGAAATAGAGCACAATGATCTCTCATGGGTTTGGACCATGTCTGGAGGAGGTAAACCATACAAAAATGCTTGCTGAAATAGAGCACACTGATCTCTCATGGGGATGGACCATGTCTGGAGGAGGTAAACCATACAAAAATGCCTGCTGAAATAGAGCACACTGGCCTCTGAGGTGGATAAATAGGTATGACGCACTTATAAAGAAGAAGAATGAGTAAGGAGATGAGGTAATAATTTTTGTCTTTTTTTAAAAATAAGGGCTCGCGGTTCACCCAGGGCTCAAAGCTGCCCCATCAGGTTCCCACGTCCCTGTGTGTCGTTCGGATGACCGCCTCTGCTGGTGGCCCTGGCAAGATCTAGTCCAGATACTACACTTCGATATTAACCAAAAGACTGTTGTTTTCTTTCCTTTTCCAGCCATGATACTCGCCATATTTTTCACTATAACCACATTTTGAAAGCTAAAATTATCCTCTCACACTGTTTACAACAGAATTTTGTTAATAAACCTGGACACCTAGGTCAAGCCTGTATTAAATGGCTAATAGAACATTTGCTCGAGTTTTCTTTGCAATTTTACGTGCAGTAGTTTGCCATGAGAAACCAACCATTAAGTTCAAGTTAATACCCGTATAGAGACTAAACCGCCTACCTCGCCATCAGTGTACCGGAAGTTTCAGAGCTCTCTTATTCTTCCGGTCACGTCTACATCTATTCTACCTCACACCTGCTAATTACATACACCTGTGGGATGGTTATAATTTGTACAGTTTAATGAACATACGCTCTGTCATTACATGGACAACACTCTCGCTTGTCTAATAACGTTATGGTGAACCAGCTGTCCCGTCAGACAAACGGCAGGATTGTCGTCAATTCACTGTTTCTTCCCGGATATGACTTCGTCAGGTTTGAAGGTCACTTTTAACTAGCATTTCTTGTTGCTACGAGATACATATTAACTGTGTCCCAATCACACATTTGTACAAATATAATGCCGTGGCAAGAGGTCAGGCGGTTAGATGGTCGGTCTTTGGCAACTGAAGGCACTAGTCATCATCTATTGTAAGGAATAGTAATTAACTGTCTGGAATGTAAAAGTTGGTTGCATGTCCTTTACAGGACGTTGAAATCTACCTTAGCATGTCTTGGGGCTGTTTATGACTTTTTTTATTAGTTGCATATCCTATTTACAGGACATCGCTGTCAACACCAGCATTTTACTGATGTTGTTGATGTCTTGGTAAGTTTAAGTTCAGTTATTTGCTATTGATTTCTGAACAACCGACCCCCATACGAACACGTTAAAACCCAGCGACACGGTCTGCTGCCAAATCGGTCGCAGCTGTGTTTCGAACACAGGTAAGTGGGCCCACGAATCGCGTCCGCAAGCCCTTAGCCACGAAGACCGGCGTTTATGACTTAAAAGGCAATTTTTTTTTCGTTCAGTGGGTTGCCATTGTTTTCTGAACAACCAACGCACATAAAATCGAAATCAACGCAATGCAGTCTGCTTCCAAATCATCTGCGTCTATTCTCGAAACATCAACTCGGTATGTCGGGGAATTGTGAAACGTGTTCATTGCCTCTACGCAGCTTTGCCGACTGCAGGCCCTAATGTACCGCACTGGTGTCTTGCCGTCTTGTCAAAAGATAATTTGTTACTTTTTGCTTCAAAACAAAGTCATAATAATTGCAACCCATGGCGGTAGCAAATATGGCTGATCAGAGCAATTCGCGCGATAACTGTTCGTCCACAATGGATGCATGTGAGCACTCGATTTAGTCAATATCACGTCCGTGGCTTATGCTTTCCAGGACTTATTACCGGGTTGACCCAGGAGCTCAAGTTAACAGATCCGCCTCCACGGGGATTTGAACATATGCCACCGTGCCGGTAGGCAAGAGTGCTAGTCACTACGCTGCCACGTCTCCCCCTCTTTGAAGTAACTGCACTTAACGACAAACAACAGCATCTATACATTTCTTGCTTCATATGTTATTGTATCTTTAACTAGCAGTCTTTTCTAAGATAGTCTTCGAACTTTCAACCTTGTTCCTCGTGGCTGTTCCAACTTCTGGCGTCCTTGAAGCAACACGATGCCCCGCCCCTCCGCATGAAACCGGACAGTACATCCTTTCCACCATGTCCTTGTTACTTGACAGGTTTGTGAAACCTCTGGAAGACTGAGTTTTACATTTTAAGCCCGGGGCATTGGTGTTCACGTGGTCAGAGCCCTCACAACCTTTTGCATCTAAACGAGTGAGGATGGTTGGAGGTTTATCTCTAAACCCGATAACCTTTTTACGGGGACAGTATTGCACTATTCTTTGCTCTCCCTTCCACCCACCCACCCCCCCCCCCCCCCCCCCGGAAGCTCAGAAACCGGCAGTATGTGCAAAACTGACTCTGGAACTTCACGATCAGTAACGAGGCTTATAAAGATGTAACCACGTCACATTCAGCCAGGCATTTACGGTCTGGCTGGAATTAGGCCACAGTTGGTCATCTTTCCTCCCAATTTGGAGATATTTCCTTGTCAACAGACTCCAACTCCCAGGAAAAAGAAACAAATTAAGTGCAGTATTAGATCGTTGATCTCTTTGTAGTTGAAAATTGTAAATCGTGGCCCAGTAAAAAATTACACAATCATAAAAGAAAGGTACCAAGCAATGGATTATTTATAGCTCGTAACTATGTTATTAGTATTATGACATAGTTGGAAGCAAGTGCGACGTCTGCGCTTGTCTCTTGCCAAAATGAGGGAAAGACTGACCACCTATTCCTCCTTGCTCTGAGGTCTATAAAATGTGTTGGCACTATCATATCACAGACCCCTGGCAGGAAACTGCTTCGAAACACGGTTTTGATTACAAATCTGTTATATAGAAGGAGATAGTTACAATTTATTGCATGTCCTTTAAAGGACATAGCAGTCAACCCCAGCATTTTGTGGCTGTTCGTGATTCCTGGACTAGTTTACGTTCAGTAGTCTGTCTTGCTTATGATCGAGAGGTTTTCCGAAAGGTTGTTATGGGAGCGAGGTTCTGCAAAGGACATGCTACTGAATGAATGAATGAATGAGTTTGTCATTGCGTTCTCAACGACCGACACCCATACCATTTCATTAAAAAAAACACAGCCGTGTTTCGAACGCGGGTATGCGGGATTACGAACTGCGTCCGTAACGCCTACGCCACGAAGCAGGAAAAGAGATAGTGCATTATTAAATTACAATACGTTTATAGACAGTCAAAAAGTTAAATTTATAGGGAAGTGGTACGATTTTAGAACGACATAATTTATATCAATCTTCCGATTCACTTGACTGATCATTATACTTCAAGGAATCTCTTTGTTTTGGTATAATCATGGTAGAATTTAGACGCCCTTTACAAACATATACTTTTGTTTCTAACTCAATAAAACCCTCAAAAATAAAATAGCTGTTGCATCCATTTCATTTGCATCAAACAACCGTCCACCAGGTTGAAAATCCCCGCATTAAGTTTATTTACACCTGAGCTGTTTTTTCTAGCCCCGCTTTTCTGTTTGCTTTATTATCTCTCCTCAGTGGTGGAATGTTTTCTATCAACATTTTTCCATTTACTCTTTTTCTCCCTCCGCATTGGTAGCGCGTATATTCTTCGGACTTTTAAGGATCTACTTTTCTAAAACCTGTGCTCCGACTAGTAAATTTAACTGTACCAAACAGCGCTCTTAATCCAAAGTCACATAAGCACATTTTAAAATGGCAGCTTAACATAAACAAGACCCTACACGTGTCTTTTCAACGACGTAATGTAAATTTAGTGGAGTTAAAATATGAAAGGCCAATACACGTTTCGTATTAATAGTTCTACTGTTAACTACTTTTATGACTTACATGCTGCCATCACGGATGGACTAAATCATCTCGAGACGTCATCAGTACCGTCTACAAGTACAGTTTCCGTCTTTAAATGTTTGGTTTCCGTCTTTAGAACATGAGTTGCTACCGTCTGCCATATTTTTGAGTGGAAGTACTGTTGGTTTTTTCAGAGCCATCATGCAGACAAGTGTGTTCGTCATCACCCTAATTGTGTGTGTCACAGCAGTCTTCAAATCTGCCAATGCAGGTGAGAGATCTAGTTTATATGTTAGTTAGTTAGTTAGTTAGTTAGTTAGTTAGTTAGTTAGTTAGTTAGTGTTAGCTGGCTGGCTTGCTGGTTGGTTGGTTGGTTGGTTGGTTGGTTGGGTGGTTGGTTGGTTGGTTGGTTGGTTGGCTGGCTGGTTGGTTGGTTGGTTGGTTGGATTGTTTAGTTAGACGACAGATTATCGTCACCTCACATCGATCCATTTGGTTCATAAGTGCTCGGATTCACTGGTCAGTATCTCTCTCCGATCGATGCGGCTGACGACACCAGTTCTGTGTTTATTTTCTATTCTTCTTTGGTCGCCTACTTAGTGCTCTTGTCTGGCTTTACTCCTTTTGATTTAATGTTCTTGCAGTCTGGTCAGGGTTGAAGATTCGGTTATCACTGGATTCGTTAAACGCCCTGCTTCTCTGTTGACGTCCGGTACATCAACCTGGTCCAATGCTGACCTGCTTCCCCCAGTACCCGCCCGTGGGCATATCAGCCTGTTCATTTCATTTACACCCCCGTGGCATGACACACAATGAAGCTGATTGTTGCCAGAGACTCCACTCAGCCTTCAGTCCCACTCCATCTCGCTCTTTTTCAGCATAGGGTCAGTGAGAAAGTATGCCTGAATGAAAGTGTGTCTCCAGCCAGGGTATTATTTCACTGCCATGAACTTCATAGGCAGGCAGGCTACTTGTTGTCAAGGCGATGGGTGCCGCAGTTGGCACACTGACAAAGAGCTCTGTTAACCACTCTGAGGCCATCCTGAGCAGACACTAGTCTGGCTAACGAAGGATGGATCGACAACGGTCTCCACTGTATTAAAACTTACAGAGTATGACACATTACAGACGTTCAGGGGTTGCAAGACAGTCATAGAAATTTCCCTTGATGATGGCAGACGGTCCGAACCCACATTGTGTACACTCCAGGAGAGATTATATGCGCTCGGAATAAGTGTGCAGTTTGTCTACAGGGATAAAATAGATTTATCACAACCATCGATTCCGTTAGTTGTACAACATAAACAACTTTATAAACTGGCTCCAACAACATCAGCAATATTATACCGAGAATCATCACCATTATCACGTGAAATGCCAGCTAATTTTGGCGTTGTCACATCTCCTCAAATCTCCGTCCCTGGTGCTCCAGATAAAATCTATTGGCGATATTCCTCAATGCCCCACCCACCCACCATCGTTGCTGTCGATCTGCCATTTCTCTTCTAACGCTGATCTTTTCAGACGTCACGATGTTTTTCAACGCCACTCTTCTCTCCACGTGACCAAAGAACACTGTTGATCACCTTCTTATATATATAAGCCTGAAGGAATTAAGGCCGCCTGGCTAGTGCAGTCACCGCGAACTGTGCAGGTTAGGATTTTCTTTTTGCCCCCGACAGAAAAAAAATCACACACCTTACCGGGGATTCGAACCCGGGTCTCCCGAAGGAGAATTCCGGCGTACTAGCTACTCGGCCAGCCGCTCCTCCATATAGTATAGTGTATAGTATGTGAGTGTGTGTGTGTGTGTGTGTGCGTGTGTGTGTGTGTGTGTGTGTGTGTGTGTGCGTTCGGTCACGGGTTGTTAGTTACTCTGGCATTTACATGCGCCCCAGAAAGCACATCTCTATTGCCTTCAAGCACTTGTTAATATGATCGTTCATGATCCATGATTGACTGCCATACAGCAAACAATGCTCTAAATACCATTTCAATACTCGCTTCCTAACATTCAAGGATGGATAGTAACTTATGGCACAAGATACAGGGTGTATTTTTAATGACTGTGCAGTTTTTGAAAATATTGCCGGTCCAATGTTGTATTTACCTATTATGTTGTATGGACTTTGCAGAGGGTGAATACAAAACTTGGACCGGCAATATTTTCAAACACTGCACAGTCATTAAATATACACCCTATATTTTTCATTGTCTTAAATGCATCCTTTGCTACTCTATCCTATTTTTTCGAAACTGCTTGGGAAAGAGGAATGACTTCATTGCACAGGGTTTTATTCCATATGGCTCGGTCTCTTACTGCAGGGCGACTGTCGAAAGCGTCCACAAAGCACGAATTCCGTAGTTCCAGATACGACCGCCTGGAGTCTCCGAAAAAATTGCGCTCATGAAACGAAAGACGTGTGACGGATTCGAAAGCCACGGACACTCCATATCCTGATTTTAATCTTTGTCACGCATTTCCATGTCAGATAACTCTATAAAGGAGTTAACCTGAACACTGCTTGGCGATAACATGGGCAACCAGCCTTTCTCACCAACTCTGAAAGTGTTATTCTCACATACATCAACAATGATAAATGGTTTTCGTAGCAATGCTATTATTTACTGTCATTTGTAAACATGAATGTATATTTTACTATAAACTTACACATATTCTCACAAAAACTGTTTGTTAACACTGACACTTACACATATTCTCACAAAAACCATGTTTATTAACACTACCACTAACACATATTCTCACACATTAAAAAAAAACAATGTTTGTTAACACTTGTACTTACACATATTCTCACAAAAATTATGTTTGTTGACATTGGTAACCCTCGTGTTTCTCTCCAGATTCTCCCGAATTCGACTTGGCGGACACCTTTCTGCTGATGAGGCTGCGACAACGGGGCCTGACCCCAGGAAGTAACAGAGTCATTCTTATGTTACTCAGGGAGGAGTGTCTACATCTGTTTCAAGTGGGCGGATTCGGCGCCCTTCAAGATTATTGTATATTCGTCCTGGCAAATAGTTGATAGCTGTTATTAACCGCAAGCAGTATTGGCAACATGTCTTCATCGCGTTCTGGGGAGCAATAGCATCTCCTGACAATCTGGGATCCTTCATGAAATAAATCCATAAATGCTTCATGTCGGTTGATTCAATCCTGTTTTGTGTTACATTTTTGCATCAATGACATCAGTTATAAAATATGATACTTAAAACATGTTCACATAGTTATAAAATGTGAGATATATTTTTAAGTATTAAACAGAATTGGGTATAAGAAGGTAAATAGAATTTTGAGGAAGTAGATAGAAGAGGACAAGGGAGGGTAAGTTGACTTTATAAGTAAGAAGTAGATAGAAGAAGACAAGGGAGATGAAGGAAACTTTGAAGGAAAGAAGTAGACAAAAGAGGACACGAGTGGGTGCGTAGAGTTTGGGGCAAAGACGTACACAGAAGAAGACATGGGTGGGTATGTAGACTTTCGAAAAGAAGTAGACAATGAGGACATGGGTGGGTAAGTAGACTTTGGAGGAAATAAGTTGCAGAAGAGTATATAGGAGGGTAAGTAGACTTTGGGGGTACTAAGCAGAGAGAATGAGACCAGGGTTGGTACGTAGACGACACTGCAGGAAAGAGTGACACAGAAAAAGATATGAAATATAGCAATGTTAGTGCTATAAGTGTAGAGAACACCAATCAGTCTTCTCAAAATGACGTTGAAGAGAAAGTGTACCCCGGAAGTGAACTCTGTCCAATCTCATAATTGTTGGTTCAGGTGAAGGTTGAACTGGTCATAGATGGCTTCCTGTAAGAGTGTTAACTGGTCGAGCGTGGGCACCCACTTGTTCTTCAAGCCTCAACCAACCACACCCATAATAGAAGTCATCTCTTGTCAGGTATAACACCCACCGGAAGCAACAACTACAGAATTAGGCAGGCTAAATCGCCGCCATATTCAAACAGAAACAGGCCACAGATCTCATAGTACAACCAGAAGAGGCCAAATGGACACTCGCAGGCAACCGGCTTCCTCTTCTTCTTCTTCTTCTTCAGCTTTCCGAGCCATTGAGGTTCTTTGCTGCAAATACAATCCGGGAATTTTGACATCTCTGTAATGTCTAGTGCTGGTTCTATGGCGAAGGCATTACGAATGCAATTCGTAATCCCGCATACCGCGTTCGTAGCACAGCTGCGGGCGATGTAGAAGCAGACCACATTTCGTTGCTTTTCATACAAATGGTATGAGTGCCGGTCGTTCAGAAAGCGTAATGCCCAGGAATAACAAACAGCCAAACAATAATATAGTCTAGTACTCTAGTAGGTGGGGGATTTTGCGAAGTTGATGGGGAGCTGCACTGATGATATCATGCGCTACGGTCGGGCGAGAGCTTGACGTCTGAGCTCGTCGCCTGCTATATGATAAACAGACTCTCCCCCCCCCCCTCCCCCAATTCCTTCGTACACTCAAGACTAAACAATGCGACATTCCTATTACGTCACAGACGTATAGTAGGAAACTGTTTCGTGACAAACATAAGTTGTATCGTTTAGTGTTCCTTCTGTTTTCTCCGCTACGTCTTTCCGTGTGTTTTAATCTCAACATATTGGACAGTGTATTAATCTACGGTTATAAATGTATAATTGCCTGGACTGTGAATTCTGCACATGTCGCGTTCGTTAAAGGATTCGTTCATAACCTTTCGGGTCGTGCCTCGAGACGATGTCGTCATTTGGAGACGAAAGGTTGACATGTCAATGTACGCAAAGCTTTCAATGTTTTGAGTTCCGTGTTCTAATCTATGTAGCTTTCTCTTACCTCTTTTTGCGTTCGGTCGCTTTGACCCTAAGCGTACTCTATACAAGTGCTACTACTTCTAGTGCAGTGGTTCTCAACCTTTTTTGGCCTATGCAGCCCTCGCCATATGTTCAGAATGTCATTCCCCCCTTTCATATTTCCTCCTTATAAATCCCCCCTCCACAGAGTATGCGTAAAAATGGAAGCTAAATTTAATAACACATACTAGAATAAGTCTAAACGTCTACATAAAGCGGGATTTGCGGATGCTAGGGTGCGAATGTTGGGCTCAGGCGAATTAACAGATGCCTAGGGATATTAGTTATATTTTCTCGCCTCCTGTCCCATTCGCCACCGTGGTTGATTCCCTCTCGGCTTCGTCGTCTAGCCCGAGAGACGGGCTCTATTACTTTAACATTCATCTGCACTTTGGTGATAACTCTCACACACTCTACCTTGTTGAAGGTGAACTATGCCATTCATTTTAGACTACATCAACTCACCATCAAACACAACACGACCCACCGACATAGAGGTAACTCGAACACAAGTGTAGGTTTTCATCTATAATCAACACTCTAGAGTAGACATTGTCACAATCATATATTCCACAACGTAATATATACCACACTACTATACACTCAATAAAATGGCGGCATTATGTTAAGCCACATAAACGACGTCCACGGCTAGAATGAAAATCTGGATGCCCTTGTCACCTTTGCAATCATGTGTGTTCGCTCCGGTGACAATCTCGCTCGCCACGTAAGTCATGATCAATGATTGTCACGTCCTTCTGGGTGACTTTTCATCACTATGCCATAAGGTTCAATTCAACCTATGGCAGCGGGTCTACTTACGTTATACAACGAATTTCATAAGGGTTAGAAGTACAGAACTCTAAAGTATGGAGGGAAAAACAATACCAAGTAATGGGTTCTTGTATTAACGCGATCTTGAAATAATATTAATTTCCCCCCTCCCCCCCCTCCCTCTGGACATCCTATAATTACCTCTCTTGGGGGAATTCCACACCGGTTGAGAACCACTGTTCTAGTGCATTGGACTGGTTTTTGCGGAATTAGCTCTCTCTGTTACCAGTGTCCCCTCGCCATTAGGTGAACCCACATCCGATTTCTGATGTGCTTGTAATTTACGTCCGCAAGACCAGGTCGAGAAGTCAACATTTTAGTTCATCTGACCGTTGTTGGGGTTGAACTAGCTATCTTGACTTAAGCACAACGGAAGTTTAAGAGCGTGCGCCTTTATCAATTGGGCCACGCTGATCTCCGTGTATCTATTATAACTGCTGATTTGTGCGTTAATTTCTAATGTCTTTTTTAATAGTCCCGCGGTGTCTCCAGCATTGTTATTTCCATATTGCATGTTAACTCAACGATAGCTGCCAAACAATTGCGTCTCTTCTTTAAATGTTTGTAATATATCAATATACTAGACCTAGCATAAATGTCCGAATTGTTTTGTGATTATTTGATCGTTGCTTGGTTGTTGAACCTTTATGAAACCTATGATGCCATGAACATAACCGAGCAGGAAATATATCCATATTTTATAGTTGTTTGATCGGGTGGATAATACACGGGGCTAGTGATTATACTTTTGTTAGTGTTCTAGTTGGCCGTACTTTGAAGTTCATTTGATCCTTCAGCGAGGCTCAATCATCAGATTGGAGGTCGATGGAATGCCGATCTCTCACAGCTTTCAGTGTAACTGTTGTCTGGTGTGTTCACCCATTTGTATTTATGTATTGATTCGAAATTTAAACAGACACAAGGCACATATACAAATATACCATTGTCATCATTTGGTGGCTTTTCCCGTGCAGAACACCTCGCCCCCACCCCCTCCCTCCCCAATAAGTGTCATCAGAATGTATCACTGTCATTAGCCAGATGTAATAGAGCCGTCATATTTTATAAACCTGAATGCATAAAGGAATAGGTCGCTAATTTCTTTCTCACATAGCAAGCAACGAGCCCAGAAGGCGAACTCTCGTCCAACCACGCATATGGCTTTATCAGCGCAGTTCCCTGTGAACTTCTAGACTATATATATATATATATATATATATATATATATATATATATATATATATATATATATATATCATCATCATCATTGGCACCTTTCCGTCTTGACAGACGATAGTTTGGTACATTGTGCTTCAAAAAGGCTTAATAACTACGATCCATGGCGGTGGCGAGTGTGGCTGGTAAGGCCAATTCTTGCTGCAAATGTTTGCCCACAGTAGGTGCATGTGAAAACATGGTCACTTCCACCATTTTGCACCATCTTACGTCTCTCACGCTCTGTGTGTGCTTTATCTGCAATAATTTTCTCCTTTGTCTTTATTCCATTTCTGATAGTTGCCCTCCATGCAACACGTTCAGCGGCGACGTGCTCCCAATGTGCATTATCAATGCCTGTATCAATCATGTCCCGCTTACACACATCTTTGTATCGTAGTAGAGGCCGACCCTGAGATCTCCTACCCGTCTGTAATTCACCAAAAAAGATGTCCTTTGGTATTCTACCATCATCCATCCTCCTAACGTGTCCTATCCATCTAAGTCTACGAAGACTGAGCATGGAATACACCGTCACACAACCTGGTCTTTCCAATACTTCAGTATTTGTGATTTTGTCTTGCCACTTAATACCAAGTATTCTTCGCAGACACCGCATATGAAAGCTGTTTAAACGTTTCTCTTGGCGTGAGTAAGTTGTCCAGGTTTCACTGCCATAAAGAAGAGTACTAAGGACACAGGCTTGGTAGACGAGGACTTTTGTTTTGGCAGTAAGCTTCCTGTTCTCCCAGACTCTTTTTGCTAACATGTTCATTGTTGTTGCTGCCTTGCCAATCCTGATGTTGATTTCCTGATCGAGGGATAATTTGCTATTTACCTCTGATCCTAGATATGTAAAATGGTCTACTATCTCCAGTTCGGCGTCGTCAATAAAGATTGATGGTACACCATGTGCACCTTGTGACATAATCTGTGTCTTCTTTTTGTTAATTGTTAAACCAAATTCAGAACAAGCATTGGAGAATGCAGATAGTAGATGTTGTAATTCTTCCTCAGAGTGGGTCGTAATCGCAGCATCATCCGCAAAAAGCAACTCTCTGATTAGTACCCTGCTAATTTTGGTCTTGGCCTTCAATCTCTGAGCATTATAGAGGCCACCATCTGAGCGTGAGTGAATGTATATACCGTCATCCTGATCACGAAAGGCATATTTCAGTAGAAGTGAAAAGTATATCCCAAAGAGGGTGGGGGATAGTACACAACCTTGCTTAACTCCACTCTTGATTTCAAACTCTTCTGAAGTTGAGCCATCAAACTTGATTATACCCTTCATGCCTGTGTGGAACGATTCCACAATGGACAGAAGAGTTGGTGGGCAGCCAATCTTCTTTAGTGCTTTGAACAGACCCTCACGACTGACCAAATCGAATGCCTTTGTGAGGTCAATGAAGGCAATAAACAGTGGCTGATTTTGTTCCCGGCATTTTTCTTGCATCTGTCGCAATGAGAATATCATATCAATGGTAGACCGGTTCTGACGGAAGCCGCACTGTGATTCAGGGTAGACTTGATCTCCCAGGACTTGAAGTCTGTGCAGGACAATTCTGGCAAATACTTTCCCAACAATACACAGAAGTGAGATACCCCTATAGTTGTTACAGTCGCTCCGATCTCCCTTGTTCTTGTACAGCGTTTATGATGTTTGAATCTTTGAAATCCTGTGGGACTTGTCCTTCTCGCCAGCATAGCTCTATTAGCTGGTGGATCTGTAGAGCGAGAGTGTCTTGCCCACTCCTGATTACCTCTATTGGAATCCCATCCTTACCTGGAGCCTTGCCAGATGCAAGCTCATTTATAGCACACTTAACTTCTGTTATAGTGGGAAGTGTGTCCAGGTGGTCAAGAGTTGGCAGGGCCTCTATGGCGTTGAGGGCATCATCCGCTAGCTTGGTCTCACTTGAATAAAGCTCTAAATAGTGCTCGACCCATCTATCCATCTGCTGTTTCTTATTAGTGATGATTTCTCCAGTCAAGGTTTTCAGCGGTGCACTTCTTTTGATCATTGGACCACAGGTTTTCTTTATCCCTTCATACATGCTTCTGATGTTTCCCTTATCACTTGCGATTTGAATGGACTCACATAACTTGATCCAATAGTCATTCGCACGCAAGCATAACAACGACCAACAACCTCATCAAATATATATATATATATACTTGAACTTGATGAGGTTGTTGGTCGTTGTTATGCTTGCTCCCCGTCACTATTGTATTATTATACAATCTATTTGATTTCTAGTATTTCCACCCCTGATGTCAAGGTAGCCTTATAGGATGTCGCTGAAACATTGTACTGGCAATCATCACTTCACGCCCAATGCAGAAAGTTATCAATTCTTTCCCTGCTCTTTTTCTATTTCCTTTTCTGTTGTTTACAACAACACATATTTTTCTGCTGCTTTTAAAAAAAATTAAATTCCGGTGAATTATGATAGCAATTCGCAATCCCGCATACCGCATTCAAATCACAGCTGCAGATTATTTGAAAACAGACCGCATTTCATACCATGGTATGAGTCCCGGACGTTCGGAAAGCAATGGCAAACTATTGATCATAAACTTGCCAAGAAGTCACAAACAGCCACAAAATGTAGGGGCTGACTGCGACGTCCTGTAAGGGATATGCAACTAACTAACTTACGTCCACAAGTCACAGGTGAGACAAGACAAAGGCTCCGTACCGAAGTGGTCAAGCCTTTTGACTCGGGTTCCGAAGGTTGTAGATTCGATTCCGGGCCGCGTCCTTAGGTTCACGAGTGACATTTTTCGGAAGCTCCTGTGGGTCGTTGCTAGAGCTACGGAGTTCGTGCTTTGTGCGACGCTTTCCGCGCAGCAGAAAGAGACCTAGCCATATGGTATAAAACCCGGTGGAATGAAGTCGACCCTGTCGACTTTTAAGCGACTTTTTGTCATTAAATTACTGTTGGTAAAAGTTTTTTCTTTAACAGCAAGTGTTAATTAGAAACTCTGAGATAGCAACGTTAGCAATGTAATATAAGAAAGGAAAAATATTAACATAAATATCATAGCTATTCAAGAAAGGCATCTGTTATGGTAATCAGGAATAAACACACAATAATATGTTCCAGTGGTGATAAACGTGAAAAAAGGAGCAATACCACAGTTAAATTAGAAAAAGACTGAATCAATTAAGGATTATTAGAGTATACAGAAAGAGTTATTATGATTAACATCAAAGTCATGTCAATAAGTATGAATATTATATAAATATATGTACCAACAACAAGCAGTTTAGAATAAATAAAACAAATTTATGATGAAGGAAATTAAAGAATGAAAGATACAGGTGGTGACAACGGTTTAGCAACAAGAAACGAAAGAGGATAAAAACTGAAGGCATGGGCAACAATAATTGTTATGAATATTGGAAACACCAGGTTTAATTCCATAAGAGACTACTTTACACACGGAAAATCCCCGATAAGAAAACATTCAGCCAAATTGACTACATATTGGTCAATAAAATATTTCGAAGTCCGTTAATAATGTTAAGACAATGCTTTGTGTTGATTGTAATAGCTACCACGCCCACAATGATGACTAAAAGTAGGATTGAAAATATGAAGAAAGACATAATACTTACTAAAGATAATATAAAAGCAGATCATGCAATTGAAGAACGATACAAGGTGATTTAGAAAAATCTATACATTGCAGTATCTAAAATACAAAGTATAATTGAACCATTGGAAGTTATGAGGGACTCCATTCATCAAACAAGTAAAGCGACGTTATCGATGAGAAGAAAAAAGCTAAGAAAACATGGGTGGCAGAATAAACCTTAAAGTTGGTGGACTAAAGAAAAAATAACAAAGAAGAATATGATAAGATAAATAACGAAATAGGAGCTAATTGCAAAAGAAACTTGGTTAAACGAAGTGCAACAAAATTTAATTAGAATTATAGATACAAAAAGATTGCACAGGTATCTCAATGAGTGACAGGAGGGGGAAAAAGAGAAAACTCAGGATGCTTGAAATAAAACAGAGGAAAGGTATTAGTTGAAGAAGGTTAAGTTGAGCTAAGAGCTGACATAACTGCACTCAGGACATTCCCATAGTTGAAGACGGTGCTATAAGAAAGTTATGGGATGAAAATATAACAGAGTTATATTATGTATAACGATCAGAATCAACAGACGAAAGTTGCTTAGGTTAACGTATATACTAAATGAAGATATCACTGAAGTGTCAAACATTTAAAGAAAGGAACAATAGCTGCGAAAGATATCTCGATACAGGAATTAGAAGTACTGGGAGAATTCGAAGAATAAATGACAACTAAAATATTGAAAGGTATTTACAACTGTAGATACATATCTAGTGATATGATTAAATCTGTATTTATAACTTTACCCAAAGACCAGGAGACCTAAATGCCAAGCACTTCGCAAAATCAACCACATAAACTATGTCACAAAACTTCAACACATAATTACAATAAGAAGCACAAGAAAGAAAAAAAAAACAAAGAAAAAGGGCTTAAATGCAAGAAGGTTGACTTCATTGCATCTGGTTTTCCCCATATAGCTCGGACGTTTTTTCCACAGAAAGGCCCGCCAAAAGCAATGCACTCTATACGATATCTGTAGCTGTAGCGACGACCCAGGGACAGTCTATCAGAAAGCACTCGAACCCGAAAATGGAGTCCGTAAAAGAAAAACGACCTTCGCAGTGCGAGACAGGCGGCTTGAGAACACTGCCAAAGGCTACCATAAAGATGGAAATTGGTGAAAAACAGTAGGAAACGGCACAAATCATGCAACATACATATTGCCTAAAACTAACAATGAGATCAAGTGAGACACAGATAGATATATTTACATGCACGTTATATATATACATAGAGACATTTGATGAAGTTAAACACGATGAAATGATTAAAATAGTGGCTAATATTACGAAGGTAAGTTAATAAGTAAATCACAAATGGCTATAGAAAATAACTAAATATGAAAGCAACTTGAAACCAGTTTATTTGTATATATACATTGTCCCTTTATTTCTCAACATAATTTCCACCAACATTTTGCACTTATCCATAGTTATAGCAGTTCTCCCAAACCAGCTGCGTAGAATTGCGTGTTCTGTTTTCTAAATCACGTTTTCACTTCACATTCAACTTCGGCGTCATTCGCGAAATGTCTCCCGCCAAGGTGTGTTTTCAGTGGACTTGGCCCCTAGCGATTTTCAGTAAAGCGGTGCATAGTTGGGTAGAAAAAGTTACGAGGACGAGTCAATAAGTAAGTCAGACAGTTCTGTGAGATGGCAAGTAAATAAAAACAGGGCACGCAGATTTATGGAGTCGGTTTGGGAGAACTGATAAAACTATGAGATAATTGCATCAATGTTGGTGGAAATTATTCTGAGAAATAAAGGGACAATGTATGTATACAAATAAACTGGTTTCAAGTTGTTATCATATGTAGTTATTTGTATACATCCATTTGTTACTTACTTATTAACTTACCATTCAAGGGAAAGGCCTCAGAATAATAAAGAATATTGACTAGAATAAAGTCGCAGCAATTAAAATTGTGTCTAAAGTGGGCAAGTGTGAACAAATAAAGCAAGGAGGAAGACAAGGTTGTGTTTTGTCACCGCATCTCTTCTCTCCTTCCATAGCGAGGTAATATTGAGAGAAATAAAAGTGAGGCCAGGAGTACCAGCTGGAAGTTATAATATAAACAATCAATGATAAGAATATAGAAATGTATTGATAGCTGAAAGCACAACAGATCTACTACGATTGGACGTTGCAGTCATTGAGAGTGCCAAAAAGGACTTTCCTTGCACATCAAGGAAACAGGAACAATGGAAAAAGATAATGCCAAAATTTGATATAACAATACAAGGGGAAATGTTTAACAAATGTGATAAATGTAAATATCTATGGAGGATCATAACTTCAGATTATAAATGCAAGACAGAGATTAAGAGAAGAATAGGTCATGCAAAAGCTGCTTCTCGGAAAACGACAAGTATCTTATGCTATAAGTCACTAACACTGAATGCCAGAAAGAGAGCACGTAAATGTTATATAGAGCCTACTTAGCTGTATCGAAATTAAACTTTAAACGTTAATGAACAAATTAGGAAGAGCATGGAGGCAGCAGACATGTGGTTCTTGTGACGAATGTTGCGAATATCTGGGACTACCAGATCAACTAACAACGACTGGCTAAAACGGGCTAATGAAACATTATAAACAAATATAATAAAGGGTCGAAAAGCGTTCTTTAGACATGTAAAGAAAAATATCGTGACGACTGAAAAGATCAGTGGGAAAAGGGGCAGAGGCAAACCGAGAGACATATGGCTGGATGAGCTGAGGCAGTGGCATGGCTGTAGCAGCTTATTTCCTACCACATCGAGATTCACCGGCGCTGACCAGAGTGCAGTCGGACGAGAGTTCGATGTTAGCTCTCGACATTCGCTGCAAGAAGGAAAGACTGGCCCCCTGTCCCCCTGTGCAACAAAATGGGATGGTACTATCGCTACAATATCCATAGCGGAATCCTGCTAAGAAATTAGATTTGTGTTACAAACAGATCATAGTGTAATTAAACACCAGGTGTAGGCCAGTGGCTACTACCTCTGCTAGAAAATGATGATAATATTAAGGGTAGGTTGGGCAAGCATATCTGAACAATGCTAGTAGAATGTGGATGGGTGTCCATGATGTTGCACGCAAGAAAATGAAGGCAATATACGCGATTAATCAGATTAAAACAAAATGCCTCATCCAGATGCAAATTATTTTTCAAAAAGTACACCATTTTGTCTACTTCCTGCTCTGATAAAAGCTAACAGCTGGTTTTATTCCAGTCACAAACAAGTAGGTATGAGTGGGAAAAAGAAATAAAAGAAGCGCTAAAGAGGGGAAAATAAGCGTTAACGAAATTAGCTAGGCTAGGAAATAGAACATTTTGAGAGCATGCATCTCTCCCGTGGCAACATAAGGATACGAATAATGGACCATTTCACAAACACAAAAGAAACGGGACTTTTTTTCCTTTTTTTAACATTAAATGTTATAGAAGACTTCTAAAAATATGAGTGGTCTTGAGTTCGAATCCCTGTCAAGGCTTATATTTTTGTTTTCACTTGCTTGCTTGCTTGCTTGTGTTCGTTGGCTTGAGCTCCAACGCGAAGTCCTGAGTCGGATGAAGGCATCCTGTTGTCCAACATCAGGGTATGTCATACAGGACCTGAGTTTTGCAGGAGTATCCTTTGCCCGTCTGGCTTATGGTTTGCGACGGGTTGGTCCCTCGCCGTACAGGCAGACACTCTCCGACTTCGGAGGAATCGGCGATCCTACTGACTTTAGCCAGGACCCCGAAAGGACCTGTTGCCCAGGACGCTCGACGAGGACGCGTCAATAGGTCTTGGCCAGTATGTAACCCGGCCCTGGTCCCTTTGGGAAAACCTCTGCATCCCTTTTTTTCATGACCTAAGCTCCAAGGTCGGATCAGCCTATTATTTTACGAGGAAATCGCCCGGGACATCAAATCGCCGGCGTGATATTGACAACCTAAACAACTGAGTGCTGATTGGTCTTAGAATATTATCTGGCACCTTGCGGTCTTGACTGACGATAGTTTTGTTACATTGTGCTTCAAAGATTAAAAAAAAAAAGGGATAAAAAATAACCATAACCCATAGCGGTTAAAACTAGGGAAGATACCTCTCCTTAGCACAAATCCGGGCTGTTTTTTTTTTGTAGAGATCATGTTTGCCCAGCAGCAGGGATCCCTCTCTCGGCCTCCTAGTTTACTCCAGAGGAAAGGTAACCCAATACATCGGAACACAAGCTGTAGAAGTGCCGGATTAGCAAAGCAAATGCTCTAACCGCCAATAATTATATTCGTCTGTCCACAGCTGTCTCGTGCACTGCCAATAATTTCTGATAGCTATGTTCCTGCATTCCATGATGTCATCGTCTTATCTCTCGGCCTCCCCCTGTATCTCTTCCTATTCAACACTCCCGTTGTCGCGTTGTATTCTAGCTATCCCATTCTCATGGCGGTTCCAGGAGCCTGTGGAGCTGCGATCCTAGATCAGTTGCCAACCAAAGCTTAGGGTCTGGTCTGCCACGACATTTAGTCTTTAGGTTGCATTTCTTCGCACTAGCATATCACCAAACACACAAATATGACCCACGACGTGTACAGGATCAATTGCTGTACTTTACTTTAAAACTTGCGCACGGGGCCTCCAGATTTTCATCCTTATCCGAGAAGTCTTTGTATCCGATTTCATTACCCAAGAAATCATGTTGTTGTTGCGTATCCCTTACGGGACGTTGCAGTCAACACCAGCATTTTCAGCTGCTGTTGATGTACTAGGCAAGTGTTTACGTTCAGTAGTTTGCCATTGCTTTTCTGAACGACCGGCCCCTATACCTTTTTCGAAAAAAACCAGCACCGCCGTGTTTCGAACCCGGGTACGGGCTCACAAACCGCGTTCGCAAGCCCTTAGCCACAGAGACCGATAAGATATCATGGCATGTGTCATATCATTAGATATCAGCGGTTCGTATAACAAATGCCCATTATAATATACGAGCCCAGTAACCTCTCATCCCCACCTCCCTCTTTAGGATAATGGAAAAAGAAAGAAGAAAAAGAGCTTCACATGTTCAAGTATTAAAGATTCCCCTTTTCCCTTTTCCGCGGCGGCATTGGGTTAGGTTTTTGTTAGTTAGTTAGTTAGTTATATTAGTTAGTTATTTGTTAGTTAGTTAGTTAGTAGTTAGTTAGTTAGTATAGTATCGAAAGATCATCCTCATTGCACATCGAACCATTCAGTCCATAAGTGCTCGGATCCCCTCCTCAGCAAATCCCGCAGCGTTGTAGCGGCTAACGACACCAGTTCTGTGTTGGTTTATCAATCTTCTTTGGCTTCCTGCGTAGTGTTCTTGTTTGGCCACCCCTCTTTAATTTGCTGCTCTCGCAGTCTGGCCATGGTTGTAGATTCACAGTCATCACTTGGTTCTCGCAAAAGTCTACTTCTCGTAGAGCATTCAGAATGTCAGCCTGGTCCATGGCGCGTCCGCCCTCCACAGAGCCTCACCTGCGAGCTTGTCAGCCCGCTCATTTCCTTGTACTCCCGCATGCCCTGGCACGAAGATGAAACTAATCTTTGCCAGCCGAGACCGCTCCAGAGGCAGCAACCATTCTCTTCGGATCGACCCCTCCTCTATCCTCTTGATCATGTTCATTGAGTCGCTAAGGAAACAATGCCCTAGTGAATGTCTGTGTCTCGAGCCATGTTATTGCTTTACTTACTGCCATGACTTCCATGGTCAGGCTACTTGTGGTTTCAGTGAAAGCACCAGAGTCCTCCTTCACAATTCTCCCTCCGGCCCGAGCCTGTAAAGGCCCATGAGCTTCTCACATGTCGGACGACCGACCCATCTGTGTAGATGACAGCATCACCGTCTAGCGAATTCTCGAAAATCAACGCTTGTACAGCCTCCACAGCAGCCGGATTTTCTTGTCTGCATTTTCTGCCTAGTTGGATGCAAACTGAAAAGGATGTGCAGAAATCTGTTGGCACGTGTACCCACTCCTCGCCAGGTTCTAAGTCCTCAAGTGAACACACCTGTTGAAGAATGTCTTCGGCTTGACCCATCCACGACCGTCCTTTTTTTAACCTGCTGCCCTTCACCTTCATAATTTCACTATGCAGTGGATGTTGTGTGTTTGCGTTAACTCTGAGGTAGGCACGTGCTCTGCAAACTTGTATTCTCTCTTCAATGGTTGGAAAATCAAGGAAGGTAGCGCATCGCCCTGCATGCTGTATCTCTTGTACATCAAGAATAATGCGCATAGCTTCATTCTGTATCCTTTCCATCCTTCTATCTGCTTACGGCTGAGAGTCAGGATTGCCATTGCATGCTCCAAAAACAGACATGACCATGTCCCTCGTACAGAAGACATAGATGGCGCTGCTCACAGTTTGCTGCCGGCCATCACCCGCATCGCATGCCAAACCCCGCTTGGCCTTTGTTATCACCTGGTCTATGTGCACATTATAAGCAAGGCTTCGATCAAACCGTATCCCCAGGTAATTCATTGCCTGCGTTCTTTCCACCGTCTCTGAACACAGCATTACAGTTGGTGTTGGATTGTTTGACAATAATGATTATTCAACGAGAACCAAGTCACTGTTGCCTTTATTGGGTTGACCATTGCCCCAGCTTCATCACAAAAGTACTTATGCGATTGAGTTCGGTTTGTAAGTTCCACGGCAACCCTGCTCTCTATCCTTACCCTGACGATACACTAAACATCATCGGCATATGACAATGTCCTGCCAGGTCCAGTGATCTGCTCACTGGTGATTCTCACTGTGTAGGCGTTGAACAGTACCGGAAATAATGGTGATCCCTGTGGTAGGCCAGGATATATTGTTGTCGGTTCCGAAGTCCAACTGTCACATCTAAAAACTACTTTCCGTTGGAAGAGGGCTGCAGCGATCCAACTAAGGAGGAATGGACTTACTTTGAGTTCAAGAAGCTGAAGCATTAAAAATTCCAATGGTACACTGTTGTACGCGTCCTCGAGGTCAATCGCTGCAGCAAAGGTTTCAATGCCTGAGTAGAAACCTTCATAGACATCATGGGCAAAAACTGCTGCATTGGTCCAGGTTTCTCTTTTTGGACGGTACCCACCCAGGGTAGGTGGGAAAACACCTTGCCTCTCTAGCTGGCTTGATATTTTCTGGCAGTTACCTTCTCCAGCAGCTTGCCATATTGTATTCTGCATGGTATAATTCGATAACCCTGAATTTTTTTGTGGTCTTTGTCAGGCTTCGGCAAGGGAATCAGATAGCTGTGTAACCACTTCCTCCTTGATGCTAGCCTCCCTTACTGTATTTTTGTACATGTCTGCTAGTTTCTCTAGCCGTTTGTTTTGCAATTTTTTTGATGTCGTCGTATCTTGTGCCATCAGGCCCCGGAGCGCTGTTTTTTGATTGTCGAAGCCAGCCTAGATTTCTTTAACTGTCACTGTGTCTTCACCCGAAGGTTCTGGCCTTTGCACTATCTGAGTTTCCCCTTGGCCAAATTTTGGCCTCCCATGCTGTTCTGGTTGCTTGCTCTAGATAGCGTTCAATGAGGGCTTTGCCCTTTTCCTCGTCAGCCTCTGCCAGAGGTCAGCACCTTGGAAGTTTAAATGCTCTTATTCTTGACTAAACCCTAGCTTTTAGTAGTCGCCAGAACAATTTCGTGTTGTCTGTGCTTACTCTTTGACCCCAAAACCTCTGCCCATTTTTCGCTTTTAAACCACCTTGACCCTTTTTTTTAATAGCTTACTTTGTGTGCATCTCTCTTTCTAAGTGCATGCAGGGACCGGATGACCAGCTCTGTTTTATTGGCATTTTGCCTTCCCCACAGAAACTACGTTTATCCACCCAAGCCTTCTCCACCCGAAATTCCACCAAAGGGGTTTTTGGGGTTGCTTTTTTT
>JACEFZ010011491.1:0-16954 GCA_014155875.1 Cepaea nemoralis
GTGTTTTATGGAGGTTGATTCTAGTTTTACGTCTAGTACAAGGAGCTGACCAAAGATTTTAGTTACAAAACACCCATTACGGTTTTTGATGTACGTCTGGTATAAGTTGCTGGTTGTAGTTGTCCGTGCTGCATAAGAAGCTGGAAGACTGTAGTTAGAATCTGGTAGTGTAGAAATAATTTGATGCCTTCCAGATGAGACACTTGTAGGGCAGTAATGTTAGATTGTGCCTTCATATTTGTCATCTGTGAATGCATTAGAATGTTATGTGTAGTGGCATAGACGATACTCTTAAGGGAAACACATATTTTAATATATCCTACGGCATACTTGCATGATATAAAGTGGTGGCCTCGCTGGCGTAGTGGCGAAATGCATGCCTGTCCTCTCTGTTGCCATAGGTTTAAAATCACATAGAGGCGCACTTTAAAAATTCACATGGGCTCCCATATCGAACTAGTGTAAACTGAGTACGTGGAGATAACTTGGGAAGTGAAGGTGGCCGATGTGATACTGAGAACATCGCACACTGAGCACACCACACACTGAGCACATCACACACTGATCACATCACACATTGAGAACATCACATACTGAGCACATCAAATACTGAGCACATCACACACTGAGCACATCGCACACTGAACACATCGCACACTGAAAATATCACATCACACACTGAGCACATCGCACACTGAGCACATCACACACTGAAAACATCACACACTGAGCACATCACATACTGAACACATCGCACACTGAACACATCGCACACTGAACATATCACACACTGAGCACATCACACACTGAGCACATCACACACTGAACACATCACACACTGAAAACATCGCACACTGAACACATCACACACTGAGCACATCACACACTGAAAACATCGCACACTGAGCACATCGCACAATGAAAACATCACACACTGAACACATCGCACACTGAAAACATCACACACTGAAAACATCACACACTGAAAACATCACACACTGAGCACATCGCACAATAAAAACATCACACACTGAGCACATCATACACTGAGCACATCACACACTGAGCACATCACACACTGAAAACATCACACACTGAGCACATCGCACACTGAGCACATCGCACACTGAAAACATCGCACACTGAAAACATCACACACTGAGCACATCACACACTGAGCACATCACACACTGAAAACATCGCACACTGAAAACATCGCACACTGAAAACATCACACACTGAGCACATCACACACTGAAAACATCACACACTGAGCACATCGCACACTGAAAACATCACACACTGAGCACATCGCACACTGAAAACATCACACAATGAAAACAGCACACACTGAGCACATCGCACAATGAAAACATCACACACTGAGCACATCGCACACTGAAAACATCACACACTGAGCACATCACACAATGAAAACATCACACACTGAGCACATCGTTATGTTGTAATTACATAGGTAAATATCTCACCATCGTTATGTTGTAATTACATAGGTAAATATCTCACCATCGTTATGTTGTAATTTCATAGGTAAATATCTCACCATCGTTATGTTGTAATTATATAGGTAAATATCTCACCATCGTTATGTTGTAATTACATAGGTAAATATCTCACTGGCATTATGTTGTACTTATATAGGTAAATATCTCACCATCGTTATGTTGTAATTACATAGGTAAATATCTCACCATCGTTATGTTGTAATTACATAGGTAAATATCTCACCATCGTTATGTTGTACTTATATAGGTAAATATCTCACCATCGTTATGTTGTAATTACATAGGTAAATATCTCACCATCGTTATGTTGTAATTACATAGGTAAATACCTCACCATTGTTATGTTGTAATTACATAGGTAAATATCTCACTGGCATTATGTTGTACTTATATAGGTAAATATCTCACCATCGTTATGTTGTAATTACATAGGTAAATATCTCACCATCGTTATGTTGTAATTACATAGGTAAATATCTCACTGGCATTATGTTGTACTTATATAGGTAAATATCTCACCATCGTTATGTTGTAATTACATAGGTAAATATCTCACCATCGTTATGTTGTACTTATATAGGTAAATATCTCACCATCGTTATGTTGTAATTACATAGGTAAATATCTCACCATCGTTATGTTGTAATTACATATGTAAATATCTCACCATCGTTATGTTGTAATTACATAGGTAAATATCTCACCATCGTTATGTTGTAATTACATAGGTAAATATCTCACCATCGTTATGTTGTAATTACATAGGTAAATATCTCACCGGCATTATGTTGTACTTATATAGGTAAATATCTCACCATCGTTATGTTGTAATTACATAGGTAAATATCTCACCATCGTTATGTTGTAATTACATAGGTAAATATCTCACCATCGTTATGTTGTACTTATATAGGTAAATATCTCACCATCGTTATGTTGTAATTACACAGGCAAATATGTCACCATCGTTATGTTATGCTTACGTCTCTTGTGAAATATTACGCCGTAATATTTGCCATCTATGGATTTAATTTCTGTTTCAAGTAATGTACACACCTCACAATAATTTGTTACTAAAAGTGTAACCAAATGAAAGTTTCCAGGGTAAGTATGTGTGAATCTGGGTAGAATTGGTCACGGAGTAGGTTGAGAAAAGATGTTGTGACAGTCTGCAATATCGTGGTTGAGTAACGTAAAGATGTTGTGACAGTCTGCAATTGCGTGGTTGAGTAACGTAAAGATGTTGTGACAGTCTGCAATTGCGTGGTTGAGTAACGTAAAGATGTTGTGGTAGTATGTAATTGCTTAATTAAGATCTTTTCCAACAGTCTCACGTTCTGTAACCGATTTTGTTCTGACTGTGTATGGTTGTGTGATAGAGATGAGATATTCTGACTGTGTTCGGTTGTGTGATAGAGATTAGATATTCTGACTGTGTACGGTTGTGTGATAGAGATGAGATATTCTGACAGTGTATGGTTGTGTGATAGAGATGAGATATTTCGAAAACACCCCGGCTAACAAACACACGTAGGCACCACCAACTAGGCCTACCTTCTACAGCACCCCGGGTAAAAGACACAATTATTCGTGTGTTGAGTACACAAAATGAACCAATGCCAAACAGACCACAATGTGATCATGCACAATAATTTGGAAATATATAGGAAAACATAAAAAGGACGAATGGGTTAGAAAACTAAGACTAATATACATAAAGTTATCAACAAAGATACGCTAGTGTATCTACGAACAAGTGGGAATAAGTGTTACAATGTAGTTGAACAAAAATATTTAAAAAAAAAATAATTAGTAACAAAATGGTATGAATATGGAAGTTGTAGTGTACAAATAGAGAGAGAAGGGGGGAGAGGAAGAGAGTAGGCGAGAGAGAGTGAGAGAGAGAGAGAGTGAGAGAGAGAGAGAGAGAGAGAGAGAGAGAGAGAGAGAGAGAGAGAGAGAACGAACGAACGAACAGACTTTATTTTCAAAGGGTAACAAATTGGGCACGCCGGCCCGTCTTACATTCGGCCCTTCCAATCACTCATCTTTCTTTCATGAACAGTGCATAGGAAAAAAACATTGTCACATGAATTTTGTAAACATAAACAATGCATATTACTATGTTATAAGACACATCCACCAACCACCCACACATCCCCATTCACTCCAACTCCCCCACCCAACCACACACACATACAATACATTCCCCCACCCATCCACCACATCCCTACAAATCTCCCCACCCACACACACCTCTCATCCACCACACATCCATCCACCCACAACCCAAGCACACATACATTCAATAACCCACACATCCTCCACCTACACACATCTCCCCACCACACTCACATATCCTTTACCCGTCCCATTTCCCACCACAATCACTCACCCAATATACTCCTCCACCCACACACCTCCAACCGACACAACCAAACACACGTTCCTCAGCCACCACACATCTCCCCCGTCAACTCACATATTCCGCACCTACCCACACACAAATTCCGCACTCACCCACAAATAATCTCCCATCTCCCCCAGCCCACTCACGTATCCCGAGCCCACACCTACAAACATCCCCCACCATCTCCTTACCTCACACACTCACCCACCCACATATCCTCTACCCACCTATCCCCCAACCAAACATCCCTTAACCACACACCCTTACTCATATACAATCACCCACCCACACATCCTCTACCAACCACACATCCTCCACCCACCCACATCCTCCATCCACCCATTCCCCCAGCCACACATTCCTTAACCACCCACCCCTTTCCCATATACACACACATCCCCACCCCCCGCACAATCTCCCCACCCCCTACAAACTCCCTCCCCACAATCCCCACCCACCAACACATTCCTCATTCACAAAACACACACCTCCCATCCACGCATACACAACCCATACATTCATCCCCTCACCATCCCTAGACACACGTACTTATCCCTCAACCACTACACCCACACGTCCCTTACCCACTCATCAACACATACATCTCCTATCTACCCACCCACACTCACACATCCCAACCACCCATCTAAGCAAACATCCCCCACCCTCACACACATCATTCACCCACCCAGCAAACCCAACCACACCTTCACCCACCCACACACACATCATTTATCCACACCCAGCTCCCCTCCCACACAATACCACACCCACACACATCCCAAAGACACATCCCTCACCCACACACACATCTATCCACACATCTCCTACCCATCCACACATCCCCCAACTACAGTCACCCTCACTACCCACACATACATCCTCCATCCAGCCACACACACCCCCACCCAGCCAGACATATCCCCCACCCACACACACAACTCCAAATCCATCACCCACACTCATCACGCACCCCTCCCCCAAACCCACACACATCCCCCACACACATTCACCCACACATCTCTCACCCACACACACTCCCCACCCTCCACCCAAACATCCCACACCCCATACACATCCCCAAACCCACAACCAACCCCACCTGCACACATCTCCCACCCACCACATATCCCCACACCCACATCTCCCCACCCACACATATACCCCCACCCATACCATAACCCACCATCAATCATCCACCAACATATCCTCCTCCACCCACTCACCCACAACCACCTAGACAAACTCACATCCCACTCACAAACACATCTCCCCATACACCCATACATCTCGCACGCACCTACACACAAATCCCCACCCACCCACACAAACCCACCCCGCCCACCCACACACATCACGAAATCCACCCACACACACATCCCCCGATCCCCCAACCTACTATTATGATCAAACTCCCACACTTTACACACACATACAGTGACGATTGTCGTGAGCATTGTCGCAAAATTGTAAAGAAAATGGAGAAAAATTGTACATATACATTTTGTAACTTAAAAATTAGTGATGCAATTCAACTCTCTCTCCCTCTCTCTCTCTCTCTCTCTCCTCTCTCATCTCTCTCCTCTCTCTCTCTCTCTCTCTCTCTCTCTCTTTCTCTCTCACTCACTAGAGCTCTCACTCACATTACAGTAATGTTATATTATACATGATAAAATCAAGTGTCATACATACAAAATGATAATGTGAAAGATGAAAATACACGAAGAATATGGAATGGCATGTTACAGGACATGCGAGCACTGAATTCTCTCTCTCTCTCTTTCCTCTCTCTCTCTCTTCTCTCTCTCTCTCTCTCTCATCTCTCTCGTCGCTCTCCTCTCTCATCTCTCGCTCTCTCTTACATAGGCACACACACATCCCCCCCCCCACACACACACATATCCCTCACATACACACCATGACATACATCCTCACATATAGACAAATACATGATGCCTCACATGATTACTGAAACTAATAAGACAAACTCCTACACTTTACACACAATGTAGACACTGACGATTGTCGTGAGAATTCTCGCAATTGCAAGAAGTGGAGAAAAAATTGTACATATACATTATGTAGAGAGAGAGAGAGAGAGAGAGAGAGAGAGAGAGAGAGAGAGAGAGAGAGAGAGAGAGAGAGAGAGAGAGAGAGAGAGAGAGAGAGAGAGAGAGAGAGAGACAGACAGACAGACAGACAGACATACAGATAGAGACAGACAGAGACAGATATGAAAAAGTAAATAAAAATACAGAAATGATTCTAAGAATACAAAGAGCAATCTATAATAAACTTTCTCAAGAAAATAGCTGACATAGAAAGCATTAACAATTGAAAAGCTAAAATATACAACAAAAGTAGTTAAAATATGGCTGCAAATAGAACAGAACGGACACACTTTATTATTGGTGGCAAGATATGCGAGGGACAGACACAAGGGAAAGCCAATACTTTACAAAAGAAAATTAAAGATGGATCTGGTTGGATGGCTGGGCGGTTGGCTATTGCTGTGGGAGATGTGTGACAGCTGGTTAGTTCCTGGTCTTGGAGTTTATTTCAACCCTCCAAAAGCTTGCATTCTGTCTAAATGAGGATTGTATAGGGTCCCCCTGTCTCGGTAGCAATGTGCCATTTCAATGTGGGAAGTGTTGCCGAACTTGTCTTCCCATCTACAGGCTCAGAAACCAGCTGGAAGTGGAGATTAGTACTAGTATGCGCCACACGGGGAGTTGATATGGGAATGCAAGTAGGCCATGATTTGGCACAGTACATACAGATTCGATGAGGTTAGGCGGAGGTTCGCAATGATTGCTCAACGGATTGAAATTGTTTCATTGTCATTGGTAACCAAGTCACCGCCCAGAGGGAAGAGATGGGTGACATAAAGACACAGAGATGTGAGCAATGTTGACAGCACTGACAGCATGGTGAGCACTGTTGACAGATGGCAACTGTCCTGGAGGACAACATGGTGAACACTGCTGACAGATGGCATTTGTCCTGGAGGATAACATGATGAACATTGCTGACAGATGGCAACTGTCCTGGAGGACAACATGGCGAACACTGCTGACAGATGACAACTGTCCTGGAGGACAACATGGTGAACACTGTTGACAGATGACAACTGTCCTGGAGGACAGCATGGTGAGCACTGTTGACAGATGACAACTGTCCTGGGGACAAGATGGTGAACACTGCTGATAGGAGGGAACTGTCCTGGAGGACAAAATGGTGAGCAATGCTGACAGATGGCATTTGTCCTGGAGGATAACATGATGAACATTGCTGACAGATGGCAACTGTCCTGGGGTACAACATGGCGAACACTGCTGACAGATGGCACTGTCCTGGAGGAAAACAATCTGAATAGACACGGGAAGGCAGACACATGCGTAGATTGTGGTGAACATTATTACTACGAATGAAATAAAAAAGTATACAATGTTTAGGAATTAAGGCAAGTACTACCCCGTGCGAAAATCTATACGATTCTAAGAGGCTTGGCAGGAAAAACCTGAAAATACATCTAGTGAAGCCAGGAGGTATCTATTATTATCTACCATGCAGACTTCCGTGGATATTGTCTGGTTTCCTCACCCACATTTGAGGTTAAGCGTAGAGATGTGACGAGACTGAAATTGTGTTTCTAGGTCCGATGTCCAGCCTTCGCTGAGCCGTGTCCGTGTTTGCTGAGTGTACGCAATGTAACATTCGTCCACCTGTCGCTTTCCTGGGTCTCCTTCTGGATCAAGCCCAGATCTGTGTCTCCACCTCAGAGTGAGCTATTTCCGATACCTCTTTCTCCGCTTCATAAAGTCCTATCTGGGACATCAGTGTCTCCACTTCAATCGCCCTTCTGGGACATATGTTTCATCACCTCTACATCCTACCTGGGACACCTGTTTCCCTATGTAATTATCTCCCATCCTCGACACCCGTTTCATGAATAACACCCCCTCCCTCCACCCTTCGTACACAAATGTGATAGCTTTATCTCTAACGGGCACGGAAACTTCATTGTATTGATCAATGAAGATATGTACAATTCTTGAATCTGCTGTATCTGTAAAACCAAAGATTCTGTAGTTTCCCGTGTTTCATTCATATATATATATATAATATATATATATATATATATATATATATATATATATATCTATATATATATATATATATATATATTATATATATATATATACAAATCGCAACATATCTTTGTGTTTAGCTGTGTATGCTATTACAATGTGTGGAAAATTCCGTTTTATTGTTAATGATTGTTAATGTTAAAACAGATCTGAAAAGCTGTAGAAACATAGGATGGGGAATTACTGTGGCAGATGGACGCGATCCTCAGTGGTAGTGATGGTGGCGAGTAGTGTCTGTTGGTCCCATGTCCTCATCTGCGGAGACAGCACAATAGATGAGATACGATTGACAGGATAGAGGCCACGATATGTCGTTGACAGGTTACAGGTGAAGATATTTGGTTGACAAGGTAAAAGTGACGCATCTCACACAGGGATACGAATATCACTGATGAACTGCAACTTAAGATGACTTTAATAACATCATATAGTAGACATATATAGTTGACCGGATAAAGTAGATCATATATAGTTGACCGGATAGAGTAGACATATATCGTTGACAGGATAAAGTAGACATATATCGTTGACAGGATAAAGTAGACATACATCGTTGACAGGATAA
The DNA here is from genome assembly GCA_014155875.1 of Cepaea nemoralis. NCBI lineage: Eukaryota > Metazoa > Mollusca > Gastropoda > Stylommatophora > Helicidae > Cepaea > Cepaea nemoralis. The sequence continues at coordinate 8,653 of JACEFZ010011491.1, forward strand.
GGTAGATATATATCGTTGACAGGATAAAGTAGACATATATCGCTGACAGGATAAAGTAGATATATATCGCTGACAGGATAAAGTAGACATATATCGCTGACAGGATAAAGTAGACATATATCGCTGACAGGATAAAGTAGATATATATCGCTGACAGGATAAAGTAGACATATATCGCTGACATGATAAAGTAGACATATATCGTTGACAGGATAAAGTAGACATATCGTTGAAAGGATAAAGTTTATATATATATATATATATATATATATATTATATATATATAATATATATATATATATATATATATATATATATATATCGCTAACAGGATAAAGTAGACATATATCGTTGACATTATAAAGTAGACATATATCTTCGACAGGATAAAGTAGACATATATCGTTGAAAGGATAAAGTAGATATATACATATCGCTGACAGGATAAAGTAGACATATATCGTTGACATTATAAAGTAGACATATATCTTTGACTGGATAAAGTAGACATACATCCTTGACTGTAAAATAAAACTGTCATTTACTGGCAATAAGGTCAGTACCTTGCGGTGGTCTTGAGCCTGAGGAATTAGGGCCGCCTGGCTAGTGCAGTCGCCGCGAACTGTAGAAGTTGAGTTTTATTTTCGTGCCGGACAGAAAAAAAATCCACACCATACCGAGGATACGAAGCCAGGTCTCCCGACGGAAAATCTGTTATTCTAGACACTCGGCCAGCCGCTCCTCTCAGTTGACAGGATAAAGTAGACATATATTGTTGATAGGATAAAGTAGACATATATCGTTGACAGGATAATGTAGACATAATTGGTTGACTGTTGACAGGATACAATCGAACATATGTTGACAGAATAAAGTCGAACATGTGTTGTTGACAGAATGACATAAAGTCGAACATGTGTTGTTGATATAATTAAATCGAATCTATACAAACATGGACCCTTATTTGAAATGATATGTGTGCTTTTCTAAAGGTGAACATATATTGTTCACAGACAGCGGATGTGAAATACAAAAACGAAAATGTAGAAAACTGATCTAATGGACACGAATACATGCTACCATGATTGGAGACAACCAAGTTTAAACACGATAAGTGACGAGCTCTACACATGGAGCTGTCCTGAAAAGAAACAATTCACTTAAACTGACTACACTGTCTGCTGTCAGTCACTAAACTAACAAACACAAGAAGTAGGGTCGGTGAGATGGACTAGAACATTATCACACCGTGATGTTTCTCAGTTGGTGATCTCTTGTGACTGTCGACCTCAATGTCCAACACAGTTTCTGGTAACCATTTTGTTAAACATCTGATCCTCTCACCTCTAATTGGTTTGTAGTTTCCTATCTTTTTATTTGCGCATCCTCCCCCTCTTTTGCGTTATGGCCATCTCACCTGTACCTTCCATATAAAAATTGACCAACTCTCTCCCCTCCCCCAAATGATATCCAGAAAAATTAACATTCCTAGATGTACCAATGATACCCAGAAGAATCGACATTCATAGATGTGGCAATGATACCCAGAAGAATATATCTTTGAATCCGAGAAGTGTGAATTGCATGTTCCTAGACATATCTTTGACGTCCAGGTTGCGGCGACGTGTCAGCTCCACAGCGTTGAGTTGCTAACATGTGCCTCAATGAAACTGACAATTGAACCATTGCTTACATGACAGCATGTCAGTGTTCTGTTTATTCTGTCAGGACCAAACAGACAAGGTAACACAACAAGAAGAAGTTAAATACTCACTCTGACTCCAGGCCAGGTTCTCCCATCCCCTGTTTACTGGGGGAGTGTATTCTATGGGGGTTAGCGACCGTGGCTTTGCACTTCTGAAATGTATGATCAAAATCTTCTTGACAACATCCAGTATATCCAGAATGTGTACTGTGTGTATGGCACAGGGGCATGCTGGTACAGCTGTCTGTGGGACATCGGGCATCCTGGTACAGTTGTGTGTGGTACAGGGGCATGCTGGTACTGTTGTCTGTGGGGCAGGACAATGGTGTATTCCTTAGTGATTGTAGTGTGGTTTAAGCTGGGGTTGAAGGTAGTATTGATGTTGTAAAGTAAGATTAGAGGTAGCGTGTAACTTCCACGTCTCCCTTGTAACCTATATGCAAGGAATCATATTCTGGACATCTTCCCAAATGTGTAAATCCCTCACATATTCTAGGTAAGGAATATTGAGGTGGGTTAAGAAGTCTTTATCTTGCCGTCTTTCCCCTCATGCTATGCCTCAGCCAGCACCGTAGACTACCGAGTATCCATGTTGTGAGACTGTGCGACCCCTGCGCTGTACCCGGCATCTATGTTGAGAGACTGGGTCGACTCCTGCGCTGTACCCGGTATCCATGTTATGAAACTGGACCAACCCCTGCGCTGTACCCGGTATCCATGTTGTGAGACTGTGCGACCCCTGCGCTGTACCCGGCATCTATGTCGAGAGACTGGGTCGACTCCTGCGCTGTACCCGGTATCCATGTTGTGAGACTGTGCGACCCCTGCGCTGTACCCGGCATCTATGTTGAGAGACTGGGTCGACTCCTGCGCTGTACCCGGTATCCATGTTATGAAACTGGACCAACCCCTGCGCTGTACCCGGTATCCATGTTGTGAGACTGTGCGACCCCTGCGCTGTACCCGGCATCTATGTTGAGAGACTGGGTCGACTCCTGCGCTGTACCCGGTATCCATGTTGTGAGACTGTGCGACCCCTGCGCTGTACCCAGCATCTATGTTGAGAGACTGGGTCGACTCCTGCGCTGTACCCGGTATCCATGTTGTGAGACTGTGCGACCCCTGCGCTGTACCCGGCATTTATGTTATATGACTGGGTGTACTAAAGCATCGACTGGTCAGTGGAAGGGAATCCTGCTGTTGCTCTGGATCGAACCCGATCTTTCTCTTGGCAGGCAAGTCCAGCAACCTCCACGGAGCGGCTGCTACCTGAGCAGGACGTTCTCGTTCTACCCAGTCTCCTCCACCTAGGAACAGGCTCTCAGGAAATACGCGGTTCCTGCAGCAGCAGTCTGGGACAACAAGATACTGCAGGACAGAGAGAAACGTAACCATATGTACAGAAGATTACAAGGGGCAGTAGAAGCAACCTGTACCGTACACAGTCTTAATCTTGAAGACAGCGATACATTGACAGTAACTAGCAGCTCTGTCTAATAGAGCAGTTCTTCTGCTTCTTCTTTCGTTCGCTTGAAACATGTCTATAACTGCAATGTTGTCTCTTGTATGAATCTAACAGCCTTTTTTAGTTCACTCAGCGGTCCATAAAAGTTTATCTTCCACTGTCGTCTCTCTAGGCCTAGAAGGTTCGCCTGGATATGTTGTACTTTGGGCAGTCCTGGAGTATGTGCTCTGCTGTCTGCGACGCATAACCACATGTGCACATGGCTGAGTCACCAATCTTGAATTTTGTATACATGTGGTTGCATAATCTATTGTGTCCTGTTCTGAGACGCAGAATAATGACTTGTTCTGGTCTGTCCATAACGTGGTAGTCATCTTGAGTAGGGTATAATGGCCTTCTGACTGATTTGATTAATGGAGCAGTGAAATAATTAAACATTCTATATTTGCTGCAGTGAAATAAATACACATTCGCTATTTGCTGCACTGAAATAAATAAACATTGCATATTTGCTATAGTGAAATAAATAAACATTTTATATCAGCTTCAGTGAAATAAATAAACATTTTATATCAGCTTCAGTGAAATAAATAAACATTTTATATCAGCTTCAGTGAAATAAATAAAAATTTTATATCAGCTTCAGTGAAATAAATAAAATGTCCATATCAGCTTCAGTGAAATAAATAAACATAGTATATCAGCTGCAGTGCCGGCTCCCTGGCCGAGGAGTTAGCAGCTTTCTCCGTTAACCCCGAATACTCTCGTGGTTGACGTGAGCGTACGAGAATTAGAAGTGGTTCGAGTCGCGCCAGTGACTTATGAGAGTATGGAGCCGGTAGCAGCTTTCTCCGTTAACCCCGAATACTCTCGTGGTTGACGTGAGCGCACGAGAATTAGAAGTGGTTCGAGTCGCGCCAGTGACTTATAAGAGTATGGAGCCGGTCGCTCAGAAAGTCGTGGCGTGCTGATGAGCGTAATCTAGCCTAGCAATCAAAATACAGCTGAAAGATGCTGATGGTGACCGCAATATCCTGAAACAGGATGGAAACGCGGGGAAAAAAAGAAAAAAATATCAGCTGGAGTGAAATAAATAAACATTGTACATCAGCTGGAGTGAAATAAATAAACATTGTACATCAGCTGGAGTGAAATAAATAAACATTGTACATCAGCTGGAGTGAAATAAATAAACATTGTACATCAGCTGGAGTGAAATAAATAAACATTGTACATCAGCTGGAGTGAAATAAATAAACATTGTACATCAGCTGGAGTGAAATAAATAAACATTGTACATCAGCTGGAGTGAAATAAATAAACATTGTACATCAGCTGGAGTGAAATAAATAACTTGAAATCATATGGATTACATACATTGTACATCAGCTGGAGTGAATAATAAACATTGTAATCAGCTGTGAATAAATACAGGCATCATCTGGAGTGAAATAAATAAACATTGTACATCAGCTGGAGTGAAATAAATAAACATTGTACATCAGCTGGAGTGAAATAAATAAACTGTACATCGCTGGATACAGTACATCAGCTGGAGTGAAATAAATAAACATTCTCTATTTGCTGCAATGAAGTAAACACTTACTGTTGGTATGGAGAAGCTTTCGTCATTACTGCCTTGGATCTGAAACAACGAAGAACAGTAAATCTATTGTAAGCTGCAAAACCATCAACTGTACAATACAACACGAATAAGAGCGCGCGCGCGCTCACAACACAACACCCACACTACCCCCCCCACACACACACGCACGCACACGCGAGCGCACACACACAACTATACAAAAATGGCGATACAAAGTCCCGACTTAGATCAGACGAGTCATTCAGACAGAACCTAAATGTTCCATACCTCTATAGAATTATCGGGCAGTTCCATGGTCTGTCTGGAAGTCTCACAGAAGACATCGTCTTCATCAAGAGAGGACTGTGAACCACCGACATGCATCTCCTCAAATATTACGCACACATGAAATGCGCCTTTCCTCCTCTGGGAACGATGTTTATAGTCAGTGCACTTTAAGGGAAATAAACTTAGTTACACTCCGACATGGCGGCAGGGGTAGAGAAGGTTTGTGGACTTGCCTTACCGCCCATTGGTCATCTGCTCAAATTTCCATCAATACGGATTTTGTGTGTGTGTGTGTGTGTGTGTGTGTGTGTGTGATCATCATCATCATAATCATCATCAAGTGCGCTGTCAGCTGGCGTAGGCGTTTTTGTCTCTTCACAGATCTCGGTCTTTGGTTTTCGGGGTCAATTCTGCTGATGATATTCCTCCAACGCGTGGCTTCAATCCAACCAGCATAACTTCTCTTGGTAAACCGCAATCTTTCCCCTGGATCTTTCTGGTTGCGATGATGTTCTCCAATGCCTCTCTTCTCATTGATCTTTCTATTTGCCATGATGTTCTCCAATGCCTCTCTTCTCATTGATCTTTCTATTTGCCACGATGTTCTCCAATGCCTCTCTTCTCATTGATCTTTCTATTTGCCACGATGGTCTCCAATGCCTCTCTTCTCATTGATCTTTCTATTTGCCACGATGTTCTCCAATGCCTCTCTTCTCATTGATCTTTCTATTTGCCACGATGGTCTCCAATGCCTCTCTTCTCATTGATCTTTCTATTTGCCACGATGATCTCCAATGCCTCTCTTCTCATTGATCTTTCTATTTGCCACGATGGTCTCCAATGCCTCTCTTCTCATTGATCTTTCTATTGCCACGATGTTCTCCAATGCCTCTCTTCTCATTGATCTTTCTATTTGCCACGATGGTCTCCAATGCCTCTCTTCTCATTGATCTTTCTATTTGCCACGATGGTCTCCAATGCCTCTCTTCTCATTGATCTTTCTATTTGCCACGATGTCTCCAATGCCTCTCTTCTCATTGATCTTTCTATTTGCCACGATGTCTCCAATGCCTCTCTTCTCATTGATCTTTCTATTTGCCACGATGGTCTCCAATGCCTCTCTTCTCATTGATCTTTCTATTTGCCACGATGATCTCCAATGCCTCTCTTCTCATTGATCTTTCTATTTGCCACGATGATCTCCAATGCCTCTCTTCTCATTGATCTTTCTATTTGCCACGATGTCTCCAATGCCTCTCTTCTCATTGATCTTTCTATTTGCCACGATGGTCTCCAATGCCTCTCTTCTCATTGATCTTTCTATTTGCCACGATGGTCTCCAATGCCTCTCTTCTCATTGATCTTTCTATTTGCCACGATGATCTCCAATGCCTCTCTTCTCATTGATCTTTCTATTTGCCACGATGGTCTCCAATGCCTCTCTTCTCATTGATCTTTCTATTTGCCACGATGGTCTCCAATGCCTCTCTTCTCATTGATCTTTCTATTTGCCACGATGTTCTCCAATGCCTCTCTTCTCATTGATCTTTCTATTTGCCACGATGATCTCCAATGCCTCTCTTCTCATTGATCTTTCTATTTGCCACGATGATCTCCAATGCCTCTCTTCTCATTGATCTTTCTATTTGCCACGATGTTCTCCAATGCCTCTCTTCTCATTGATCTTTCTATTTGCCACGATGATCTCCAATGCCTCTCTTCTCATTGATCTTTCTATTTGCCACGATGTTCTCCAATGCCTCTCTTCTCATTGATCTTTCTATTTGCCACGATGGTCTCCAATGCCTCTCTTCTCATTGATCTTTCTATTTGCCACGATGATTCTCCAATGCCTCTCTTCTCATTGATCTTTCTATTTGCCACGATGATCTCCAATGCCTCTCTTCTCATTGATCTTTCCTATTTGCCACGATGATCTCCAATGCCTCTCTTCTCATTGATCTTTCTATTTGCCACGATGATCTCCAATGCCTCTCTTCTCATTGATCTTTCTATTTGCCACGATGGTCTCCAATGCCTCTCTTCTCATTGATCTTTCTATTTTGCCACGATGTTCTCCAATGCCTCTCTTCTCATTGATCTTTCTATTTGCCACGATGATCTCCAATGCCTCTCTTCTCATTGATCTTTCTATTTGCCACGATGATCTCCAATGCCTCTCTTCTCATTGATCTTTCTATTTGCCACGATGATCTCCAATGCCTCTCTTCTCATTGATCTTTCTATTTTGCCACGATGTCTCCAATGCCTCTCTTCTCATTGATCTTTCTATTTGCCACGATGATTCTCCAATGCCTCTCTTCTCATTGATCTTTCTATTTGCCACGATGATCTCCAATGCCTCTCTTCTCATTGATCTTTCTATTTGCCACGATGGTCCTCCAATGCCTCTCTTCTCATTGATCTTTCTATTTGCCACGATGGTCTCCAATGCCTCTCTTCTCATTGATCTTTCTATTTGCCACGATGATCTCCAATGCCTCTCTTCTCATTGATCTTTCTATTTGCCACGATGATCTCCAATGCCTCTCTTCTCATTGATCTTTCTATTTGCCACGATGATCTACCAATGCCTCTCTTCTCATTGAGCTTTCTATTTGCCACGATGTTCTCCAATGCCTCTCTTCTCATTGATCTTTCTATTTGCCACGATGTCTCCAACCAATGCCTCTCTTCTCATTGATCTTTCTATTTGCCACGATGTTCTCCAAGCCTCTCTCTCATTGATCTTTCTATTTGCCACGATGAGCTCCAATGCCTCTCTTCTCATTGATCTTTCTATTTGCCACGATGATCTCCAATGCCTCTCTTCTCATTGATCTTTCTATTTGCCACGATGTTCTCCAATGCCTCTCTTCTCATTGATCTTTCTATTTGCCACGATGATCTCCAATGCCTCTCTTCCTCATTGATCTTTCTATTTGCCACGATGGTCTCCAATGCCTCTCTTCTCATTGATCTTTCTATTTGCCACGATGGTCTCCAATGCCTCTCTTCTCATTGATCTTTCTATTTGCCACGATGGTCTCCAATGCCTCTCTTCTCATTGATCTTTCTATTTGCCACGATGATCTCCAATGCCTCTCTTCTCATTGATCTTTCTATTTGCCACGATGATCTCCAATGCCTCTCTTCTCATTGATCTTTCTATTTGCCACGATGATCTCCAATGCCTCTCTTCTCATTGATCTTTCTATTTGCCACGATGGTCTCCAATGCCTCTCTTCTCATTGATCTT
>JACEFZ010011492.1:0-14948 GCA_014155875.1 Cepaea nemoralis
AGCCATAGTACACGCCGCAATTCTTCCCCAGCGTGCTTTGAATCACAAATCCACCCCTCTCCCCCCAAACAACTTTAAAGAGATGTGTATAAGAGACAGACTTTAAAGAGAGATATATAGCGCCTCTGGCCTAGGCACACAAAGGCTGTGTGAAAACTGGCTGCGTGTCCGCTGTAAGACCGTTTTGTGGCTCGTGGTCTCTAGGCTTTTTTTGCGTTCAGCAGTTTGCTCTTTGCCTAAATTCAACACGATTCCCCAGTACGAATATAAACATTGTTGTAGAATACAAAAGGCTAACATGTATGGTATTTATATATGGGTAGCCATGTATGGGTGAATTCGTATAGATATTTATGTAAATATAATTATGGCTTTGTGTTGATATACAGGTATTTATATTAATATATGCATATGGAAATTCCCCCCCCCCCCCCCATACACACACAAATAAATAAATTGGGAAGCCACAATTTAAATGTAATGAAAATGTAAAGATCACGGAAATACATGTACTATTATCTACAGAAAGCAAGAGATAAATCAAGACTGAATGTGTGTGTGTGTGTGTGTGTGTGTGTGTGTGAGAGAGAGAGAGAGAGAGAGAGAGAGAGAGAGAGAGAGAGAGAGAGAGAGAGAGATGGACAGGTGTAGCATGCATTCCACTTGTGGAGATGGAAATGAAACGAGGAATGTGTGTTTACATGCACTATACCATAAATGTTATATTATCATAACTGTATATGCATACACAAACAAAGAAACACACCTTGCAAATATACATTGCTTTGTATTTAAAAAAAAATAAAAAAAATGTCAGTTACAAATTTGTAGACATAGTTTGCTTTGTAAGAAATGAAAGTTAAAAAAATGAAAAGGCAGCAATTACAAAATGAGAATTTACACATGTTGCGAAACAGGTAATGAAATGTTCACAGACACCAACCTAATGAGAATGTGGGTAGTTTATACAAGATTACAGGCAAGTATGTGTCTCGGTCTGAGAAGTTTGGTGATTCTAAGATCGGCGCCAATGCCAGTGCAGAAGAACAGTTTGAAGGTGTCACCGACCGTTAGGGTATTTCTATTGAAATAGACAGAAATCCCTATCCAAGAGTTTGCCGACAGTCTCTAGAAAGTATGGCTCGTTATCAGAATCTCTAAAGGGATGGTCCCGATAGGAGAGACTGGGATTCACTTGGTAGACAAAGGCAGAAGGTGAAGAACACTCGTGTATGTAGGAAGACCTAACACGAATGTCTAGTTTATCTGTCGGTGATCCTTCGTCATTTGATGAAGCCCCCTGTTTTAAATACTTTCACGCACTCACGCGCACGCCTTGCGTTCAAATGATCACGAAGGGAGTACGTGGGTACAAGTATAAAACAATAATACTCTTTAATAGTAAAAGAGATAATGAAAATTGTCGTTCAAGTGGTGAACTATGACAGTTACAATTATGTTACAGGTACAAAAATAAAATAGTTTTCTGATGCTTAGACAGATAGCATATCATCATTCACACCATCCAGACAGTGACACTCAGAACACATGTAGACACAGAGTCACCTGAGACAATCTGATCTCTGTTAGGAATAGTGCTGGCTTTCGGTTGTATCTTCTTCTTCTTCTTTGCGTTCATCCGGAGTGTTTTTTCAGATGTGATTGCGGTGTGTCTAGTTAGGCACCCTTGGATCGAAACCCTTAGGCCAACACATCCGGCTTTTAGCGTGCATTTTTGACCAGGTTAGCATTCCTGGGAGACTCTCACTTTTGTGGTACTGTCCACCTCCCAGCTGGTAAAGTTGGAAGAGTCGGAGACTGCACGGTCATCCCTCAAATGAAGGCAGGGACAGTCCATAGCATTTTCCGCCTTCCTGGGTGGCTTCCATAATTGCAGGGCCGGCACATAGCGCCCTGGTACTGGGCACACAGAGGGAATCGTCACGTCCTGCTCATGGCTGCTTTAATTCCTCACTTCAATATATTGGGCATTTCGTTCACCCCGAGCCTTTCCCGCACAAACCAAGCTGGTCTGCAGTCAGTATCCACTAAGCGAGTTTTTCGGACATGTGCTTGTCGTTGTGTCCGTCAGAGCTGTTCCAGACACGTCGGACATTCGGAAACTACCTAGTCAGAGCTGTTCCGAACAAGAGCGGCATTCGGAAACTAGGTAGTCAGAGCTGTTCCTAGCACAGGAGACAATCGGACGAGACAATTCACTCGGACGTAATTGCGTAGTGTCAATTTTTAGTTTGCCACCCGTAGGACGACACTTCCGACTTCCGGCGGGCATTTTTTAATGAGGTTAGCCTTCCTCTGGTTTCGTAGCACGTAAGACTGTTGTGATGTCGCCAACATCTCAGCTGGTCAAGATAGAACGATCAGCGACATCGAGGTCGGCCCTCAAGGGAAGGCAGGGGCAGACCTTGGGCATTCCCTTGCTATCCAAGGAGGCTTCCATAATTGCAGAGCCGGCACATATTGCTCTGAGACTGGGCTCACCCGAGGAGTTGCCACGTCCTGCTCATGGCTGCTTTAGTTCCTCACTTCCATGTGTTGGGCACCCCGTTTGCCACTGATCGCTCAAACACACACCAGGAGCGGTCAGACTGCGAGCGACATCCACTCGGTAAGCTTTTTATTTTGACTTCAGACCACGCAATAGGTCCGCTCGCCGTGCGTTCCATTTTGCGTCATTGAGACGTTCTTCCACTTTTGTCTATACTCTCTGTGAGCTGGATACAGACAGTTTTCATAGCCATTTCCTTCGACTGGGGCACTTTTCTGACTTTTCGTACTCGCTCACCAGGTAGGTGCCGGCTCAGCACCTTACCTTCGTGCAGCAGTGGACGAGACACGGCCTGGCCCTCTCATCCGGGAATCTCTCATATTCCCCAGCTGAGAGCCTTCGAACATGTAAAAGAACTGAGCATGTAGCTTGCTCAGTATCACGCTTCTATTTTTCGGTAGGCGGGTATCGGCCTGGCTCTCAGATGTGAGGGTTTGTGGCTTAGAGGCGTTCAGCCACAGCCCTCGACAGGGAGCCTTAAGAGATATGTCCGGACCAAAAGCGTCTGCCTTCGTGCCTTCGTGCACCTTTTTAAACTTTTGACTGCTATCCTCAGTCACCTGCAGGGCAGCAGGTTGTGTCTCTCTTAGTCTGGTCCCTATCCCATATGCTGTCCGATATGTAGTTTTTTCACCCATCAGCAAGCACATGGGGTCGACGGGACACGCAAGCTCCCCCACCACGGCAAGGTGGAGACACATCGGGGGAGTTTCGGTTGTATTATGTCTTGGAGTCGACCCTGGCATTCGACAGGTGTACGATGCTCCTCCGGATTCCAGGTTCCGTCTCCACTAGTTGGTGGCTCAAAGTTTCGGTAACCGGACCAGTTAGGTGTCAGCAGTATCAGCAGCGAGGCTCCTTAAATCAAACAAACAGTTGCAGACTCCTTAGTGTCTTGACAATAACAATGTGTCTGAGTGTTGGTGTTGTGTGTCTGTTGTGTATGTGTCAGATGCAGAACAGGAATAAAACAATTCCTCTCTGCTATTCTGTATCAAAAGCAAAGGCCAATAGTTCTTATCAGCTTGGCTATACCTTGTATGACATGATGATACAAGGTGAAAAAGGGTCCAGAAGTGGACACATTCTAAGACCACATGGTCCATTGGAGTAGAACATGTAGACAAATCTTTGTTTGAAAAAGGCATTACAAAATGTACATGGTTGTAAAACTTGAAGTGACTCACGTGCAATAATTACTGGTGTATTCCTTAACACCAGGGTGAGGAAGTCCTGGGCAGCCAGGATGTTTCCCTAGATAGCTAAGGAAGGGCCAACAATAATTCAACCTAATCCCACATCAGTCATTAGGCATAAAGCAATCAAGTGTCGCCATGAAGTCGTGAGGTATACCCCACAGAATATACGAGCTAAAAGATAAGAAGAAGGCCAGCAGGCAAGCAAGGGGCTGAGATATTCCAGGCATTGGGCTTTAGGATGTCTCATTTATCCCTTGTTGAGTTATTTACTCCCCAAATTCTGATTCCTCACCACATGGTATTTGCTTTGAACTTATGACCGTCAGTGTCATGTAGTTCGGCATGGCGGTGAATCAGGGGTAAGCAAATTTATGTTTGAATATATATCGCCTAGTAATATTGCTGGCATGTGAGAATCATGTTCCACATGTCTCTTCTACTTCTGCCCACATGGCAAAATCATGTTATCATATTTTCAACAAAATATACATGTAAATACATTCACAAAATGCATATGAAAATAATCAGTAAGGTTCATACATTATATCTATATATATATTTTTATCTATAAATATATCTAGGCCTCACATGTTTTCTCTCAATGTCTCCCCTTTCAACTACCACGTTTCATAAATATACATGGTCGGGAAAGTTTTGGGTTTTCCCAATATCAGAATATAAATGTGTACACACTTCTTACTATCATCATAATTATTATGTTACTACACTCACCCCCAGTCTTAGTGCAGCACTTAAGATAGGTTTTGGTATAATCTACCAAGGATGCAATTGGATATGGCAGCTCACTTCATATAAGGTCTGCTTAGCACAGCAGCTATGGTCGTTGTGAACCGGACGGAAGTTGTTAGTCACAATTTCCGGTGCAGCCGTACTAATAGCATATCGCCGTATTCCCGTTGCTAGGGAGTGACGGACCTATATCCCCAGTCATTAGACTTGATATTAATAAATGTTGAAGACAGGGGATTTCCCTTGTGACATCGTTTGATGATGACGTGGAAATGTGCTGTCCCCAATAGTACAGTGTGTAGTTTTAGTGCAGCAAATGTCTGCGTCGCCAATATGACGTCATTATTAGTAATTTAGCTGCCTACTGAATCCAGAATGTAAATAGTAATTCCACTAACGCAGTAGTGGTGGTGTTTGCATAGTGATCTAGACTCATCCCGTCACAGAAGGGACAGACGATTCCAGCGTGTCCGGCATTGATGTCAATCTTGATAACAGACTGCAGAAAACCGCCTTCAACATCATCATCATCATCATCAAGTGCCGTGCCGGCTGGCGTAGGCGTTCATGGCTCTCCATAGATCTCGGTCTATGGTTCTCTGGATCAACTCTGCTGCTGATATTCCTCCATGCCACCGTCTCAATCCATCCAGCATCACTTCTCTTGGTCTACCTCTGCCTCTCTTCCCCTCGATCTTTCCAGTTGTTACGATGTTCTCCAATGCCTCTCTTCTCATCACATGACCGAGGAAAGCTGTTTGTCTCTGTCTTATTGTTGTATATAATGTTCTAGTTTCATTAGCCTGTTTCAGGCAGTCGTCCTTAGTTACTCTGGCAGTACAAGGAATTCGCAACATTCGTCTCAGGAACCACATCTCTTTTTTTTTTTGCCTTCTACAAATTTCTTAATAGTGTTTCATCTAGTGTAATCTTAGAATCATATCTTGATTAACTTATTCATACTATCGACAATTTTTCGCTAGTATGGAAAAGCATCAAGCGATGACGCTGAGAAATAGAAAAAAATAATTGTAAATTATTGAATTTAATATTGTTTAAAATTATGTCCCTTTCATTTAATTGTTATTACATTATTACACCAAGGGCGAAAAATTGAAATGTATTTGAATATGTGTTGTATATAAATAGCCATGTTGTTGCCAGATTGTTACTACTCCAAGGAGGCATCAACTGGGCATGGTATAGAGTTACCGATGTTGTAGACCGACGGAAGAGCTCATGGCCAAATGAGGTCGGAACTCCAACGTTGAATACGGCTTATAAATAGGTCGTATTACGGTCTTACCAGATGTTTTTTGTTTACAAAGAGCATATTATTACTTTTTTTTTCAAGGTTGCGAGGTAGTTGCTTGGAAAGCTGTTGCTGCCGATCTGACTGGGTCAATATTGCAACTTAGGTAACCATCCATCGAGAGGATGTAACTTGGCAAGTGGTAAAATATTGAACACCACACGTCTTAAAATACAACTTGCATTTCTTATGTATTTCGATGCCATGATATGTATTATTATGTATTTCTATACCAATGTATATAACAACACAGGGAACGATTCTGACATGGTTAAAATATTAACCCGCTATGTATATAGAGTATACATGAAAGATGACATCTTTCATGAAAAGCCCCGGGGGAGCGTGTCAGAATCTGGAATGAGATGCAGGAACATCGTTACGCCCGCCAGGCGAATAATTCCCAACTGGGATGCAGGGACATCGTTACGCCCGCCAGGCGAGTATTAGTCACCTGCCTACAGGTTGCTGGCTGACGCAATAGCCAGCGGTCAGGCAAGGACAACGCAAGACGCACGCAGGCCTCGTAAAGCGGATCCACAGAGGGCAAGCGCGTTGCGAGAAACAGACAGACAGCTTGGGGTAATCGGACCAGACAGGACGTATAGAGAGAGAAAGGCTTGTGTAGTTCTGTGCCCGAAAGTCGAGTGCTTGTGCATCTTGTGAGATAGACTGTAAGCTGTGGGTTGTCTGTAAGTGTATCGATGTACCATATATGTAATGTAATGATTATCACATGCCAAACTAGATCGTGTTGCATGTGATCGGTAAATAAATCCATTGAACTTCGTGTCGTTGTGTCTCAAGTCCAATCATGTTGTACTTGTACTTGTCTCACATGTGTTAGGGATAACGAGCCAAGTCTAAGACTCTGACAACATGCACTATGCCATAAATGTTATATTATCATAACTGTATATGCATGTATTTGTTTTATTAACGCATGTGACACATAACACTAACAAACGGCAACGCTCTGTAATATACACAAACAAAGAAACACACCTTGCAAATATACATTGCTTTGTATTTAAAAAAAAAAAAATTCAATTACAAATTTGTAGACATAGTTTGCTTTGTAAGAAATAAAAGTAAAAAAAATGAAAAGGCAGCAATTACAAAATGAGAATTTACACATGTTGCGAAACAGGTAATGAAATGTTCACAGACACCAACATATTGAGAATGTGGGTGGTTTATACAAGATTACAGGTAAGTATGTGTCTCGGTCAGAGAAGTTTGGTGATTCTAAGATCGGCGCCAATGCCAGTGCAGAAGAACAGTTTGAAGGGACAGACGATTCCAGCGTGTCCGGCATTGATGTCATTCTTGATAACAGACTGCAGAAAACCGCCTTCAACACAAAGAAGGAATTCATGGTGTATTGCAAAGAGTTTGTTAAGAAGGTGGAGGCATACAAGAAAGAGAAGAACCCAGACTTGGATGTTACAGCCTGGCGTAGTGAAATACAAAATACTGTCAAGAATGTCTTAGCCGACTTTAACAACTATGAATTCTACACAGGAGAGTCCTGCAACCCAGATGGATTGCATGGCCATGGTTAAATGGGAGACACCAGGGGGAGATATCAACGATCGCTCCTTTTGTCTACTTCTTCGTTGATGGTCTGAAGGAAGAGAAAGTTTGATGTGATCAAGTGAATACTGCTCCACTCTCGCCAAGAACAGCCTCATCTTCAGTCCACCGTGTGCTGATTTGCGAATCTTCATTTACCAGGAAATGTTTATTGGTTTATATAATTGCATTTGCTAAGTCATCAATAGACTACAATAGCTGGGGCATATAGAAAGAATGGGAGATAATAGGGAAACAAAACTCGCTTACACTCAGGAAATAAATGACCGTAGACTCCGAGGTAGACCAAGAAGACGGTGGAATGATAATATATATATATATATATATATATATATATATATATATATATATATATATATATATATATATATATATATATATATATATATATATATATATATACAGACCTACAAGCACTTGGAATCAACGACTGGCAAGAGAAGGTCAACCAGAGAGACGAATGGAGACGGATTGTATCTGCAGCAAAGAACCTCAATGGCTCGGAACGCTGAAGAAGAAGAAGTCATCAATATTCCCCCTATCCCATTTTATTTTGTGTTGTATAATTGAGACTTGTTCCTACTTAACCTAGAATAGCCAGGGATCATTGTGATTGAGGAGGTTAGTGTTACGGCTACAGCTGCTGAGACTGACTGCACGAAAGTGACCCTCTTGGAGACATCAGATACACTTGTGAAACAAGATGTAAATTCATTGCTATAATTAATTGTGTATACTTATATTTCATGAACCCGAAACAAATTCTCAGTGAAGTACAAATAAATTATGTATGAACCAACAGAAAAAAAAAAAATTACTATACAGTCTGTATGGTCTTGACCTCCTAATCAGAATCTTTTTGGGAACCATGAAGATGTTCAATATGGCCCCAATAATTCGTGCTATTTACGTTCAGTAGTTTCAGTGGTTCGTGACCTTAACAGAAGACATCACAACGTATAAACAGTTACACCCACGTTGGATTTTCTCTGTGACGGATTATTCAAGTATTTTTTTAAAATCAACTTTCAAGTATGTTATTCTATAGCAGGGGTCACCAAACTTTTTTCACGGCGGGCCGGATAACTGACAAAATGACGAGCGCGGACCGGAGAGTCATTCTGTACAATACTTCGCCGGTTTCCGTGGCGAAGGTCTTACGGACGCGGTTCGTAATCCCGTATACCCGCGTTCGAAACACAGCTGCGCGCGATTTGGCAGCACACAACGTTGCGGTGGTTTTAACGCTATGTTATGGGTGCCGTTCGTTCAGAAAGCAATGGTAAACTACTGAACGTAAACTTGCCAAGACATCAACAAAAGCAAACAATGCTAGTGTTGACTGCAATCGTCATGTAAAGGATATGCAAATAACTTTAACAATAATTGCAATATAGAACCAAAGCTCTATGAAAAAAGACGAAAAACTAAGTTAATCATAGGAAGGGCGTGCAATGCACACCAAAAAACAAACAAACAAACAAACAAGGACAACCAACATATTTATTTACTAAACAAAGTTATCAAAGAAGGCGACGTTAGCAAAAAGATAGTTTCATCAGACCTAATGTGCACATATCCGAATCTCACAAACTAAGCAGCAAAAGAGGTTAGTGAGATTTGTGAAACTGACGTGTGGCTTTCAAAATAACATCAATGTTTGGTTTGGAATTGCTGCATCCAATCAAGAGAATTGTTTTCAAATGTTCATCAGTCACAGACTTCAATTTTGAAAATATTTGCTCACAGACATAGGTTGTTCCAAACACTGATGCCATACCAGCGGCAAATTTCTTACGTTTCGGAAACTCAACATCAGGTAAGCAGCGGTACTTTCTTCTCTGCGCTTCTCTTTCGAAAAGTCACTTGCTTGCAAATCAATGAACTCCAACTGTAGTTCAACTGGCACATCATCAAGGTTACAATCAAACGGATTCTGGAACAGAAGAATGCAGCTCTCAGTTCTGTCAAGATCTGAAAATCTCTCCACACTCTTTGAAACTAGTGAACATGAGAATTGTTTTCTCCTCTCAGTTGTGTTTCCAACAATGACAGCTTTCTCAGAAATCCTTTGATGGTTCTGTAGAGATCACAGACGAGGTAAATTCTTTCCCTGAAGTTTCAAGTTCAGTTCATTCATGTCGACTAAAAATGACAACTTTGACAGCCAGGTAGGATCTGACAGCTGTGAATCAGCTATATCTTTTTCAGCGAGGAAAACATCTATTTCGTTTCGGAGCTTGTAAAAACGAAGCAGGACTTTACCGCAGCTGAGCCACCTCACTGATGTGTGATAAGGCAAGTCACAGAATTCAGAATCAATTTCTTCAAGAAAAGCCTAGAACTGACGATGAATGAGTGCGTGTTCCCGAATGAAGTTCACAGCAGAAACGACTGGTTTCAGTACACAATAAATCTCTAAGTCATTCCCACAGAGTACTTACTGATGTACGATGCAGTGTGTGGACAGAGCGCCCGGAAACATTTTCCAACTGAGTCCTGATCTGCACCACCAGACCCTTTCTCACTCCAGCCATGTTTTTTCCTCTATCAACTGTAACACCTAGATGCTGATTCCACTGATGGTTTTAGTCTTGCAAAATTGTTTGCACTTCCACGAAAATGACTTTCTCAGTTGTTGTTCCATGCATGCTGTAAACAGGATGCCAACTCTTCCGTTATCTTATAGTCCAAAGTGACACCACAAATGATAAGTTGTGACGTACACGATAGATCAGTAGACTCATCCAGCGCCAGAGAATACCACAACAAGTTCCTAGCTTTCTCACGTATCTCTAGCACTATGTCTCTCCAAGTTCTTCTGTTCTCCGCACAACTGAACTTGCCGAAAGGCTAATAGTTCCAAACAAATCGGCTTTCTCAGGACACAAGTCATTCGCTGCTTCCATCATACACTCTTTGATGAAGTTGCTATCAGTAAACGGTTTTCCTCGCTCTGCCATCTTATGCACTGTATTGTAACTTGTACGAGTGACAAATTCATTTTCAGCAAAATTTTCGCGTGAAGAGATTTCTTTGGGTT
The DNA here is from genome assembly GCA_014155875.1 of Cepaea nemoralis. Classification (NCBI taxonomy): domain Eukaryota; kingdom Metazoa; phylum Mollusca; class Gastropoda; order Stylommatophora; family Helicidae; genus Cepaea; species Cepaea nemoralis. The sequence goes on from JACEFZ010011492.1 coordinate 10,470, forward strand.
TCTTCCTCTTCTTCTTTCGTTCGCCTAAATTATGTTTATAACTGCAATGTTGTCTCTTGTATGAATCTAACAGTCTTTTTTAGTTCATTCAGCGGTCCATAGAGTTTATCTTCCACTGTTGTCTCTCTAGGCCAGAAGGTTCGCCTGGATATGTTGTAGTTTGGGCACTCCTGGAGTATGTGCTCTGCTGTCTGCGACGCCAAACCACATGTGCACATGGCTGAGTCACCAATCTTGAATTTTGTATACATGTGGTTGCGTAATCTATTGTGTCCTGTTCTGAGGCGCAGAAGAATGACCTGTTCTGGTCTGTCCATAACGTGGTAGTCGTCTTGAGTAAGGTTTGGTGGCCTTCTGACTGATTTGATCATTCTTTTCTTTTGGTGGTATGTAATAGGCACATCTGGTTGTTCTTCTTGTGCTCCTTCCTTAGCCAATCGATCAGCGTTACGATGACTGCTAAGTTCAGAAAGTAGTGTCCTCAGAACTGGCAATTTCCCAGACAGGAGCGCCTCTATTACGGATTTTGCATCTGTCAATATCACCACAGGTTGTGTACCATGGCTGGTATTTTGTAATTTCTCTGTGGCTATCTTGATTGCCTCAATTTCAGCATCATAATTATGGCAGTACTTTCCTGTTGGAATTCTGGCCGTGTCTCTAGTGTTATTTGGGTATTCTATATACACTCCCGCTCCTCCATTTCGAACAGCATTTTGTGCTGACCCATCTGTGCAGACTCGGATCCAGAGGTCCGGTGGGTATTCGTCATCAAGGAAGCTGAGAGTGGCTGTTCTGCGCTGTACACTGTTCTGTTCTTCCTTGTCAAATATTCCTCTCACTTTTGACTGGATTTGTAGTGATAGTCTATGTTCATCTTTCCACGGGGTTCGCTCTGGAATAGTTGTCAGGGGGATATCAACTGTGGGAAGATCGATGGTTTCTCTGCAGAGTTGTTTGGCCTGGTGGATGAAACTACTTCTTTTCAACCGCCCCATAGCTAAGTTTTCAAATCTGTTCTTCATAGGGTGGCTGGCAAGCTGAGAAACTTTTCTGCTTGTATTAGTGTTTTTGTATCTCTGCGTTCTCTTAAAGCTTGTGTCCTCCCCATTTTCTCCATTGCTACTATAGGGGTTGATTTCATCCCTCCTGTGATGACTCTAAGAGCTTGATTTTGCACTTTGTCCAGCTCTTGTAGTGTGGTTTTTGCTGCCGAACACCATGCAGTTGACCCGTATTCCAGGTGTGGTCGTATGCTCTGTTGATAAACTTTGCTAAGTATTTTCCCACTGGCTCCCCTTGTGGTTCCAGTTAACTTTCTCAGGATGGCAATTTTCCTTCTGGCTTTTGCTACTGCTTTTTTAATGTGTTTTCTCCATGTCAGCCTGTCGTCAAATGTTACACCAAGGTATGTTGGTTCCTTATCTTCTCTTAGGGGTGTTCCATTTATCTGAATGCTCCCTGCCCTTTGTTTCGGAGAAAGGGTAAATAGAGTGGTGCTGCACTTGTCAGTGTTTATGCTGATACACCATCTATCCGCCCATGCAACAAATGTATCTACAGCTCTTTGTAGCAATATGGTGGCCACTGATGCATGTTCATTTGCGCTCCACAAAACCAGGTCATAAGCGTACATTGCCGCTTTAATTCCATTGGGTAGCAACAAGATCATTGATGAAGATTAGAAAAAGTGTTGGGGACAGGACTCCGCCCTGGGGAACACCGTGACGCAGTAATACTTTCTTGCTCTTGAGACCGTCTATCTGTACTCGGGCTCTTCTGTTGTGCAAGTATGCTTTTACCCATTTGTACATTCTTCCATTGACTTTACAGTTTCTCAGTTTCTTCATCAGACCTTCTTTCCAGACTTTGTCAAAGGCTTTCTTCAGATCTATCCAAGCCGCAAGTACCAGCTTCTTCTCTTGGAATGCATCCTCAACTTCTTGAGAGAGGTAGGTTGTCTGATCTTCCGTAGAGTAGCACTGCCTAAAGGCAGCCTGTTGTGGCACAAGGATGTTTTCACTTTCAATGTACCACTGTAGTCTGTGATTGATGACGCGTTCCATTGTTTTGCAGAGACAACTGGTGAGGCTAATGGGTCTGTAGCTGGAGGCAATGGAACTGTCTTTCCCAGATTTTAGGAGGGGTATCATGATTGCTTCTCTCCAGACTTGTGGAACACTGCCTAAGGTCCATGTATTATTAAAGATCTGTAGCAGCTTTGCTTTAGCCTCTGTTCCTAGGTTCCTGATAATTTCATTGGGTTTCAAAACCACGTTTAAAGGTCTCATAGTTCCCAGAGCGTAATTTTCCAGAAAACTCTTGATATGTTGACAGATGTTTTGCTTCGTAGTGACGCCGAAGATTGCACTCTTTTAAAACGGCAACACTTTCGATGCATATTACGCAACTGGTTTTCTGGTCCTTTGTTTCCACAAAGAAGTACTTTACTCCCCATTCTTCATTGAAAAATCGACACTCGGCGTTCACTTTTCTTTTCCTAATAGCCATAATTAAGGGTGAAGTACACGGGATCTGAAAATGGAAAAAAAAGACATTAAATTAGAAACATAATTAAAATCCTATTGAAACACAAGAAAAACAGAGGACTAGGGGTTACTGGTGAAGCTACGGCTTATCAAAGGTACATATACAGTTTATAGGTACCTTTGTGTAACCGCACAGAGATGATAGAGATAACAGCACAACGCCGACTGCTCATGGGCCGTAGATGAATAGAGGGATAAGAAGACAACGAGAATCTCATTCTATCTCTACGGCTAACAAGAAAACAACGATTTAGAGATATCAGAAGAAATTCAGGTCCGTTTACAGCGAATCAGAATAATGTAATTGAAAAGATACAACATCTGATTAATAATGCCAATGCCCTAATAAATAAAATTCATGATTAGATGCAATGACAAAATAGACATCCCCATGAATAAACATACACATGATTATCCTTCACAGTACCAGTGAACTTCCATCACAGCATGGGTAGTCATCCAACACTGTACCAGTGATCCTCATCACAGCATGGATAATCATCCAACACTGTAACTGTAGTCTGGTACACATCACCAGCAATTCCTCCGAAGCCGGAGAGTATCTGCCTGCACGGCGAGGAACCACCAGTCTGCACACCAATAAGCCAGACATGGGACAACGGATACCCACGCAAACCTCAGGTCCTGTATGACATCACACTGATGGTGGTCAACAGGATGTATTCATCCGACATACAGGACTTCACGCTGGAGTTCACAGCCAGCGAACACAAGCAAGCAAGCAAGCAGCAACACCAGCAATTAACAGACAACAAGATGGAACAAAGGCGATTCATTCAGTAGCATGTCCTTTGCAGAACCTCGCTCCCATAACAACCTTCCGGAAAACCTCTCGATCATAAGCAAGATGTCCCGCTTCAGATACATCCATCTGAAGATCATCCGCCACATCCTGCACCCATCTTCTGTTTGGCCTTCCTCTTCCTCTCTTCCCAGGCATATACCCCTCTATTATTGTTCTCAGGCACAGACACAGCTATTATATTCCTATATTCCTATTTAAACTATGAAGGTTCATTCAAAACTCACCCCACAGCAGATAATCGTCAATCCACAATCAAGATCCTCTTGGATCTTTTGGGTCTTCACAGGGCCTGTCTGCCCTCTCAACTGCGGTCTGGAAAAACAGTGGCCACGCTCGGGCGTTCCTGTGGCATGTTCGCCCATCTCCTTGGTAGTGGCTCAGAGGGATGAGTTCACACCCTCTGCTGAAAATAAGACATCTGAATCTCTTCGGCCTCAGTTGTTATCACGGCCAAAGAGGCGGGAACATGGCGTGACTGGGCTCTTATAGGCAAGCCAACACAACATCCCAGAATCCTATGCATTTTTATACCAGGGTATCATAGGATATGCTACTCCATACTCTTGTAGAGCGGCGGCAGGCGGCTTCATTTGGTAATAGAATAATTCTCATAATAAGGTTTGCAAAATATATAAATAGGGCTGCCTAAATAAACAGCCTAGTGCAGCCAAGAGGTCTCCGCGCGTGTGAAGATCTCCTATTATTCTAAATAAAATATTTACATTTACATTGTATCACAACGTCTCGTGTTTCATACGTTATATCAAGCAAGTTCGAGTACCGACGGCGGGCCGGATGAAATGATGTCGCGGGCCGGATCCGGCCCGCGGGCCGTAGTTTGGTGACCCCTGTTCTAAAGGATATTGATAGAAAATGACAAGTTCATCTCTAACACTGACGTCAGATGTGCTCAACGGAAACATGCTTCACCGCTCAGGTACAATTGTTGTGTCTCTCTCCGGTCCTGGAGCCGCCGCCAAGTCGACGCCAGCGTTCATAGCGAGCGCACTCGCTGGACTGGCTGGCGGGGCCGCCAGGTGCGATAGCCAGTCTACACAGGTATGAGTCACCGACACGGTGGTTCGTGACTTTAACAGAAGACAT